>AYEL01085647.1:0-162358 GCA_000484575.1 Olivierus martensii
TTTCCAGTTACATTCATACAAAACACGAACAATGCCAACATCATTGGAAGTCAGTATTAAGTCTATGGGATCCTATAATAATAAGATTACTATACTCTTCCATAGACTCAATACTGACTTCCGATGCTGTGTCAAGCTGATATTGTTCGTGTTTTGTATGAATGTAACTGGAAATACCACCAGGAATGTTTGTGTTTTTAATATGAATAAACACGGGAGGGATTTTTCCAGTTACATTCATACAAAACACGAACAATATCAGCTTGACGACAGCATCGGAAGTCAGTATTGAGTATATGGAAGAGTATAGTTGATATAGATCCCATAGACTTAATACTGACTTCCGATGCTGTCGTCATGTTATTCGTGCTAAAACACACACACAACTAAATGTAGACGTGTATTAATTACACAACTATACCGTGATATTAAAATAAATACGAAAGTGGTCTTTTATGAAACAGCGAAAGAATGTCGTTTCCTCCATTAACGCTTATTCTACGTCTTAAACAATGTTCCAATTGCTCATTAATACTCTAAATCTCGTTATTATAAAACAATAGAGAACAAAGGGGAATATTTGTCCGTGTCTTTAAAGCGCGTAAGTAACCGGAGAGAATATTTTTCCCAAAACACAGATTACTAATGACGTCATGCAAATCCCTAGATGTATTTTCAGAGTCCTTTTTATTGTAAGCTGTCCCGGTGTACACTTCGGAATTCATTACATTAATTAACCAGATAGTTGGTGTTGTTCCCATAGCAAAACTGCGAGACACTGTCATCACGTGTCAAAAGTTATTTTACGCCTTGTTTCTTATACACACGACTACAAAACCTGTAACTACATTGTAACAACAGCGACATAATTAAAGATATTAACTAGATATTACTTCAGTTTTTATAACTTTTACTTATTACTTTAGAATCACTTGTGCCATCTAATCCTTCTTTACGTGGATGACATCTTTGGAAATTCCGAATGACGTCGATTAAAGTGGAAAGACTTTCCAAGATTATTAGTCACTTCCAACAAAAAAAAATTTTCCCCTTCATCTCGTTAAGATATAATGCTTAATTTATATATTCAAATAATTTTTTCCAATTAAAAAGTATTCTAATTACTGTAAAATTAATTAATTGTTTTTTTTAAGCAGAGATTTTATGATTCGAGAAGGAAAAATATTCTTTGAAAACTGATATTATAATAAGAATCAAATCACGTAAACAGTCATAAACCCTTTTTTTTTAAATAATAAATTTATCTTGTGAATAATTTTAGAAACTTTTAATGAATAATAATTGCAGAAAAAAAAATCGCTAAATTTATTTTTTATTATAAAAACAGTATGGCTACTCTTATTATTATTATTATTATTATTATTTAAAATTTTAATATCAATTCGAAATTTGGCTAATAATTCATTTAAGATTTAAATATTTTCCGTTACAAAAAATTTTCTCGTTTAAATCTCGTCTTAACCGGAATTTTAAAACATAACACTATATCGCCATCTGTTGTGAATGTTCATAATTATTATTATTTTCAAAATATGAATATAAACGATATATTATTAATATTAATAAAGTTAAAAAACTATTTAATATATTAAAAATAACAAATTATACATTTTTATTTTAGATATTTTCTTTCTTTCCAAGTTATTGAAACAATTCGAATCATTCATATCAATAAGATTGATATCAGATAATTCTCTTGAAAAAATGTCTTCTGGAATGATTAAAAATTAATTTAATCATCTAGCAAAATATTTAATTTACTTCTAATATGCACTCAAAATATATTTTCATCGATATGAATGCATAAAGATAAACCATATAACTATACTGTGTATCAGGTGTTCCAATTGTTCCAATCTGGGGTACGAGAAGCTTGTTCAGGGGGTACAATGAATAACAGGTAAATGAGTATATTATGCTAGTAATATATTCCAAAAATAGTTATCAACATTTCCGGATTATTCCAGTGACGTTGCATAGATTTTTTTCTCACTGCAAAGTCCGATAACTCAAAATGCCAGGTTAAGATTCAAGATAGTTGATAGAAATTGCTAGATCGGCGCCCCCTCGAGGCTCGCCTCCGCGGCATTTGCACTTCCTACGCATGCATAGGAGATGCAAATGCCAATGGGATACGGGGATTATAAAGGTTGGGAATAGGGCTGGCTTAACCTTGTAAGCATACGATGCACCGCATCGTATGCTTACAAGATTAAGCTGGCCCAAAGTTATCATTTTCTCAATATTGTAAGGGCGCTGAGTAGATGTTATCGGGCGTCGGGACCTCTAGAACCAGTACTGGTTGGAAATCCCTATTGTATATGTTTCATATTTACATATTAAGCTGCGAATACGAAATCGAAAAATTTGTGATTATTCTAATAAAAATTTTAAAAAATCTCGAGTATTTTGAAAAATTAAATTTAATTGAGCTTATAAAATTTATCAATTCTGTTATTTTTCAACTTAGGCTGAAACTCACACGAACTACAACAAAACCACACCACGACCACAAAACTAGTTACCGTATGATTAGAAATCAACCACTCGCGAACCACTTATATGCGCAGTCGGTAACGGACTGCGTGTATATATGCGCAATCCGTTACCGACTGCTGATTGACAGGAAGTGCTGTTGGCAGCTAGTGGTCTAAATGTCGCACTGTGTGAGTTGCGCTCGACCACAGTTTTGTGGATGATATCGACCACAAGTTCTACAGCCGTTGAAACCCACTTCAGTTTAGTGGTCCGTCTGAGTTAGATTATGCGTTTCTATATTAATATAATTATAATTCCAACCGTCCACAAGCAACCACCGTTTTGTGGTCGTGGAGTGGTTCGTGTGAGTTCAGCTTTAGATTCTTTGCTGGAAATCTTTTCCCTCTTTCTTGAAATCAATTTGCTACTTTACAATAACTTATATCGACTTTGATCAGTATGTTCCAGATCTCGGTTTTGAAGATTGTTTGAAGGAGCTCACAGAAAGTCACCAACACTCACAGTGGCAGCCACCAAACTCCAAAATATGTTCCATATCAGTAGCGTGGCTACAATGGTGCAAGTGGTGCCACCGCACCGGAGTCCAAACTGGAAATGGGCACATGTTTTACCAAAAGAATTGAGCATAGAAAATTAACATAAAAGAAATTATCGATCGTTTTGCGGAGGCAAAAGCAAGAAAAAAATTATTTTAGGTATGTTATTAATAAAAATGAATTTTTTTTTCTTAGATTCATCAGTGGAGATACTATTATTTGACTGTAAACAGATTAAATTATTTCCCGTGGGCCCATTTTATATCCTGCTCCAAGGCCCACACAACTCTAGCTACGCCGCTGTTCCACATGTTAGATTTATCAGGTCCCAAAGGCTCATTCTCAGAAGAATTTGTGTGAAATTTAAAAAAATATCATTTTACAAAATAAAGACGGATTTAAAAAATATTAAGCATAATTCAAAATTTTTATTTTTCATAAAAATATTTGGATAGTTCTAATTAGTATATAACACATTTCATAATAGCGCATAATAAAAGACGTTCCCTGTCCAAGAGATGAATTTCTTAAAATGACTTCTGAAACATGAATTTTATAATTTAGATCCCTATTAAATTCACTATAGTTACGAGAAATTATCCCACGTCACATTTATTATAATTGCAAAAATTTATAATAATCAGAAAAATGGATAATCGTTTTTCATGAAATATTTGAAAAATCATTTTAAACTGTTTTCATATTGATATTCAATATACAGTGCTCTCCGGATATAAAGCTCTCGTTTATACCTCGGATTCGGATATACCGCGAGTCTTTCCTGTTCCCCATTCGTTTGAAAGAGATTCTGAGAAAAATATAATACATTGCATAATCGACGTCATCCGTTACAATACGGATGGATTGCAGAAAAAGGAGATTACGACCTTCTTGGATAAATTGGACAGCTTGCTCTTATTCTCTAATTTAGAATCACTAAATTAAAAATAAGAGATGCCGTCGATTATAGCGCGGTTGTCTTATAACGCGCGTCGGATCACCATCCCGCAAACCAGCGTTATAACCGGGACCACTGTAATTTTTTCAATAAAAAACTTTCACTTGAAACGTAAAAAGTTACCGTCATTTATAAATGGTTTTTATAATTTGGAGCATGAATTGAAGCCAGGACCTCCATTGCAGGCGGGCGCCACTACAAGGGGGCCCGTTTCGAACTAGTATGAAGTTTCATTCTTATAAATAAAAAGCCATTTGTTTGGGTGCGCCCCTTTCAGCTTTGCAGGCGGGCGACGTCCAGCCTAGCGCCGGCTCTGATTGAAGCCATTATTATTTTAAAGAAATTAACATATAAATAGTTAACATAATCAACCTTTCTGACTATTTACTTCATGCAAAAGATAATTGTTTCTTCTCGTAAGGTATTAATTTTAAATGCGGCTCTCAATCGACCAAAGAAGTCTAAAGTGTAGTCTTTTAAGAGAATGAGTTTGAGACTGCTGTTCTAAAAGTACAATTAGAATTATAATTTTAGTCATAGTTTATTGATTCCTAAATTGCCGGAGTGAAACATAAATGACGATATATTGCTATGTCTATATGTAACTAACATATTTAGAGATTCTTACGTTAATAGATTTTATTTTGGCATTAATTTTCGAAGTTTTGTCGATATAGCTATAATCAGAGGGGCGGCTGATCCAGACCTCGCGATTCTAGAGACCTCAATTTATAATTCAATATGCTAGTAAAAATATATTTATATATTTTATATTATTCGAACTTCAGTGTTTGTCAAAATTTGAAATTATAAATCAATGTTTTCACTTTTCTTGTGCACTTATCACTGTATATTTGTCAATTTTGTCTTTTTTTTTATGAGGGCCTCAAAAATATTAGTTGCCCCAGGCTCGCATTTTCCCTGAAAGTCCTTGGCTATAATGATAATGATTTATAAAGATTTACAATAGTTAGCTTACTTTTTGAACTAAATTTTATATTATGTTAACAAAATCAAGATAAAATGAAATATATTGAGTAATCAATAGTTTGATTCATCTCTGCTAGAAACGAATATTTCATTGGACAGTCTTCCAATCTAATCGAAGGTGTCAAAAAAATGAAAAACACATTTTGTTCTAAAACGACATATATGATGTTTCTATTACAAGAGGTAGATCTAGCAGCGTTACGTCATATTCAAATCTTGGCAACAGTGACTCATGGGAAATACCAAATTGAGTTTACGAATAATGATGTAATTTTTGAAAATCAAAGTGCTGAAGTTTGTAAATGAATACCACCATTACTTCTATGAATTGAATATATAGTAATCTTTGTTCTTTTGTCATAAAGACAGAGATATTTCCTTATGTCTTTGATAAACATCTCAGTATTTACGGCAGACAATCGTCGCTTTACTTTCCGCCATGTTTTAAATGTATATGATCTCATATGTAAACAATGATACAATTGGTTGTAGTTAGGCAGAAACCTCGAGCAAATGAGAAAGTTGAGCTGTCCTAATGCCAATTTTCTGCCCTGTTTCTGTTCAGATATGCATTAATTTATTTCTGCTTTTTACCTCTCTTTCTGCTATTCTGCGCAGAAAAGTCTCGGTGTGTTCTAGGCTTAAAACCGAATTGCAAAGATTAAAAAAAGGGAAGTTAATTATCTCATATGACATTTTGTGATGGAAAAATATTCAGATTCCTTTAAAATATATATAATTATTTTGTTATTTTCTCTTCGATAGACTTCTGAAAGTGTTCTGCCAGTGGCTATACATGATTTTAGTTTTAATGTACTAATAGAAAATTTTTTTTCAAGACTCTCTAAAAAGCATCGAAATCTTTCAATCGATTCATGTTATGCAGTGAAACTCTGATAGAGTTTACAAGAGGATACAAATGGAAAAAACCGGTGATGCGGTATCTAGTTCAAGGTAAGTAATAAAGAAATTTAATATTTTTGCTTCTGTTACAACCTATAAAATCAGTCGACTGATTATCGGCAATAAATGATCACCAGAATTTATTAAATTCTATTATAAATTAACATAATCTATGCTAAGTAAGTAGGTGATCGATCATTTTAATCTTAAGTGATAACTCCAAAATTTTATTTTCCTGTTTTTAAATTAATTTTATATTATAATTATGATAATTTATTGATGAAAGATTTGTCTGTAAAGATTAAAAAAAGGGAAGTTAATTATCTCATATGACATTTTGAGATGGAAAAATATTCAGATTCCTTTAAAAAATATATAATTATTTTGTTATTTTCTCTTCGATAGACTTCTGAAAGTGTTCTGCCAGTGGCTATACATGATTTTAGTTTTAATGTACTAATAGAAAATTTTTTTTCAAGACTCTCTAAAAAGCATCGAAATCTTTCAATCGATTCATGTTATGCAGTGAAACTCTGATAGAGTTTACAAGAGGATACAAATGGAAAAAACCGGTGATGCGGTATCTAGTTCAAGGTAAGTAATAAAGAAATTTAATATTTTTGCTTCTGTTACAACCTATAAAATCAGTCGACTGATTATCGGCAATAAATGATCTCCAGAATTTATTAAAATCTATTATAAATTAACATAATCTATGCTAAGTAAGTAGGCGATCGATCATTTTAATCTTAAGTGATAACTCCAAAATTTTATTTTCCTGTTTTTAAATTAGGTTTAAACGTGTTCGGGATGGAATTTGTGCATCCTGAATATTTAATTTGCTTTAAAAAAGTTAAAATAAAGAAAAATTACTGTTTTTTTTTTTTCTCTTTTCGCTACAGAAAAGCATCTATTTTTTGGATGTTATTAAACGCGACAATAATGGAAAATATTTCGGATGTGTCACCTTTTTCAGTCATTTTACGTCAAAATCACGAGAAAGTAAAAAAATTTCTGGTGAATGATGATAGCATCCGAAGAGTTACGATTCTGTAGCTAGGTCTGTAATGATATCATAAAGTATTACGTGCGGTATAAGTCAAGTTTTAGACAAATTTAACGATAATCCGATCAAAATCAGAAAGGATTAAGTATAACATCGTTAATTAAGTTAATTTAAAACTCTTAATTATGATTATCTGGATAATTTAACGACATGAATTTGCATTAACTTTCGAATGTTATATATGATCCGAGAAATAAATAAATAAATAAATAAACAAATGCAGTACTTTTTGGGTTATTTAAATTCTATTTTTACGTGTGACTTAAATAATGAAATGTCGATAGAAATTGCTGACAAGGGAATATCCTCTTGGAAGGACGACAAAATTTAAAATCCTCTTTTGTATAATATATCATCGTTAATTGAGTTAATTTAAAACTCTTAATTATGATTATCTGGATAATTTAACGACATGAATTTGCATTAACTTTCGAATGTTATATATGATCCTAGAATTAAATAAATAAATAAATAAACAAATGCAGTACTTTTTGGGTTATTTAAATTCTATTTTTACGTGTGACTTAAATAATGAAATGTCGATAGAAATTGCTGACAAGGGAATATCCTCTTGGAAGGACGACAAAATTTAAAATCCTCTTTTGTATTCACGATTCTACAAAATGAGAATTCCGCTATTCAAAATTCTGAATTTGTAAAATAGAATATTTTTGCTTCATTGTAAAGTGCACAATCTTCACAATATTCATTCTTAAACTCCGGAGAATAGTAATCCGGATATAAAAGATGGTATACAACACATTCTACAATATATGAATTCCTGGGAGAGAAAGAATTTAAAATAAGTTGTATTTTTGTAAAACATCGAGTGTCAATAAAATTTGTCGAAGGATAGAAAACCATCTTAAAAATAGCGATCAATCATTTTTTAAATAATAATAATAACATAATTTTATAAGAAAATATGTTTAATAAATATATAACATTCTAGATTCTATTATCAAAACGATATGTTTGTTAATAATGGTCTAGAACTGCGAAATGGTTGATAAAATGGCTCCAAATACAGTTTTAATCGAAATTTATTCGATTAATCGATGCAAAAATTGAATTTAAAAAGTGCGAAAATCGTGACTGTATCTGAATCGCGATTAACTCCAAATTCACACTACTAACTTAATTTTTTGCATTGCTTAATCAGAGAAATTTCGATTTAATACGATTAATCGATAGTTGTTACTGGGATTATTTTTTATTAATTTTTTAGATACACATTCTACGCAAATGAAATGTTTGTGAGAAATGGTTGATAAAATGGTTCCAAATACAGTTTTAATCGAAATTTATTCGATTAATCGATGCAAAAATTGAATTTAAAAAGTGCGAAAATCGTGACTGTATCTGGATCACGATTAACGCCAAACATTCACACTGTTAATCTGATTTTTTTGCATTGCTTAATCGGAAAAATTTCGATTAAACACGATTAATCACTCAATATTATCAGAATTATTATTTTTTTAATTCGGAGAAATTTCGATTAAACACGATTAATCACTCAATATTATCAGAATTATTATTTTTTTAATTAATTTTCTAGAAACACAATCATGCTTACTACGAAATAATTTTTCTATTTTGTAAAATATTTAAAATTAAACAGGTTTCATTGCAAGATAAATTTCCAACAATCAAAATATAAAAAAAAAAGCGATATAAAAATAGAATTGTTTTGTTTATATTACGTGGTAAAACTATACGCGATAGAAAAAAAATAATCACGAAAACTTATGAATTTAGGAGAGATGTGCAGTAACTAGAAACGATTAGTTTTTCGTTACAAAAATATTTAATTAAATATTTAATGTGTACAACATGATTCGGTACGTCTTCTTCGTGCTAAAAATACAAGATGAGCTGTAATTTTTATTCCGCATCTTTTATAATATTTTCACAAAATCGTTTAATGAATTTTAATAATTAATAATATTAGATACTGTAAAATATTTTAAAACTCTAAGCGAAATAACAAAAATCAAACAATTCGAGCAAAGAAAATATTAAAAGAATGCATAATAATATAGAATATTTTAATTTTTTTTTAATTTATATATCACTGATGACATATTGAATAATATTAAAAAATGTATTACAAAGTAGAGAAAAATCTTATGAAAACAATTTACACGCGATTTTCATTCGTGAAAGTTTCCCTGCAGTGAAATATTCCTCAACTTCTTCCATTTTAATATTTTACAATTAAGAAAATTAGCTGGTTATAATAATAATAATGGTTTCATATTTAGACAGTTAGCGAAAATTTATTACGTTCTATATTTGGTGCTAATTTAGAAAGTTGTAAGAAGAAAGTTTCCAAAAAAAAAAAAACCATTTTTCCTGAAGGTATTTAGAAGTTATCATAGTTCATTTGGGACTAAGTCGTTTATTTATTGATTGGTTTACTAAAATTGGAACTATCATTATATATCGAGAAAGAAAGAAATGGCAGAATGATGTTTTCATCTTATAAAACCATACAGAAAATTATACTCAACAGTAAAAATACCATATAAGAGCAAAGTTAAAAGAAATTTAAACATTTAATAATTTCTTAAAGAATTATTTGGGATATGTTCCATTACTTATTGTTAAATGATTAATATAAATAATTTAAAAGGGAGAATGCAGAATTATCTGATAATGATGATATAATGCCAGTCGTAAACTAGATATATGTAACAAAGGAAAATTTAGTGGAACGGACCAATGCAGATGCTTCTAAAATTAGAAACATTTATAATGGAACGGACCACTGCAAGTGCTTTTAAAATTTAAGTGATGACGAAACCATTGAATGCTAGCTAGCTAAATGAAGCACAGTTCAGCAGAAAGAGGCTACTGATAATGTTGATTTTAGCAACCGACACACTTCAATTAAATACGACCAAAAGCTGCAGTATCCAGTTTCCTCTCTTGTTTGGAGTAACAGAATTAAATCCGTATAAGATGTCAAATGTTGTTCTTGCTATAATGCGAGCAATTATGGATTAAAAATGATCAGTGTATTATTAACTTGTAATTGGAAAAATTATATTTCTTAGAAGTAACACATCTGTAATGATTTTAATGGCGGCAGCAGCAGCAACAACAACAACAATACAAAAGTTTGTTTCTGTTCTCGAGTATAAAAATAAAAAACTTGGCAAGTTTCGATACTTTTTTTGGTTGAAGTTCGTGCTTTTTAAACTGTTAGTTTTTAACTGATAGTTTTTCCATAAAAACTAACAGTAACACTTTCACAGTTTCTCATAAAAAATCTATAAAGACTGTTACTTTTTTAACTAATAGTTTACCATAAAAACTAACGGTTTTCCATAAAAACTGTTAGTTAAAAGTTAACAGTCTACCATATAAAAACTAACAGTTTGCCATAAAAAACTATAAAGACCATCAGTTTTTAATTAACAGTTTTTCCATAAAAAATTAACAGTTTTCCATTAAAAAATCTATAAAGACTCTTAGCTTTTAACTAAGAGTTTTCTATAAAAAAAAGTTAAATTGTTTAACTTTTTCACTGAAGCAATTAACTATAATTTCTATCTGAAATGACGAATATCCTAAAATTTAATCAAATCTAAAATTAATCAATTCGACCTCATTTACTGTTGAATATTCAATAAACTTGACGGCTTTGTGAGTGAGTTATTGGGTAGGATTATTTCTGATCGAAGAGATCGTATTGTAATTTAGAAATAAAAAAAATAAAAAAAAAAGAGAGCAGAAAAATGCATTCAAAAAATCATCATATCTGGAGAGTATCTTGTCCTGTTCATCTGTTCATTCAGGTAGCTTCATTAGTGGAACCACTAGGTGTTGAAGTGCATTTGGGGAAAATAACAAGATCGATTCATATCATGTGACTCGTCAGATTTACTAAATACTGCTGTTTCTTTTCAGATGTATATACACAATACAGATTTCCCAGAATACTGCTTTTTCTTTTCAGATGTATATACACAATACAGATTTCCCAGAAGAGTCTAGAGCAATTTTACATTTACATGTTATTTTGTCAATGTTCATTTTATTGCCTGCATTCGAAAACTAAAAAAAAAAAAAATAATTCCAACAATCCAAATTTGCTTTCAATGTTACAGAGTAACGCATAAAATTACATGCTCATTTTTTTGCATAGAATCTGAGTATGTACGAATTTTTGCATTATATCTCTTGATAAATTTTGCAAGATTTTCTTCAGGATACTTGCTGAAATCATTAAATTTCTCATTTTATATATATATGGAGATCGTTATAGGGGTTGTATGCTAAAGAATATCAATTATTAAACAAGATTTATCAACGTACAAAAGCGGAAAAATGAGATTTATTTTCAGGTTGTATCCTTTATCCAGATAAATGTAAATAAACTCGTTTGATTATCTTTAAAAGAAGGTAGTTAACTGCAAGCAAATGACGTCATGGAAAGTCACTTACATGCTAATGAAAGCAATAGAAGAGGAGAAACTAGAGCTAGGAATGAGAAAAGAAGTGATAAATGACTCATTCCAAGAAAGAAATTGGAAAAGATAGATGACAAATAATCAACAGAAATTTATTCGAAAAAACTGCAAATTTATTTAATTAAATTTAATTAATTATTATTATTATCATTAAATTAATTAATGTTAATTTTACGCTTAATAATAACAATGATAATTATTTTTAAATAGAGCACTATTTATCTTAGATAATAAATTCGCCATTTTGTAAAACGCAAAACCGTCTAAAAATTGAATCTTAATAAATGATTCGATATATTTTAAACGTATAACAATATTTATGCGAATGGAAATAAATTAAAATAAAAATTTTATAAAAAAAAAAAAAATATTCATGCTCTAACTGTCCCCTATTTTTACAAAATGAAACAGCCTAATGACCCTGAGGGGAGAGGGTCAGTTCTAATATATAAAAGCATTTTTCAACTGAAGTAAATCTAGAAATCGAAGTATGGATGTAAAAATAGAATAAGTTAAAAGGTCATCCACCTCTTCCTCTAACCATCATTTAAAATGAAGCGAATTTTTCGACATTGCATATATATATTATAAAAAAAAAATATGTTTCGATAAGTCATCTATGTGAAGAGTTACTGTATGTCGTAATGAGTTTCCATTGTAGAAAGCGGATATAACAGAAACCAAAATATCTTGACATTCCTTTTCGCATCTCTCTCTCTCTCTCCTCTGCATCGATTTTTCTCCAGACAGGCTTCGCCTGATTTGCTCCTTAACCTTCTTACGTCAACAAAAGAATATTGAGATTCCTAGGGAATTTTATATTTGAATAATCAATGTATCAGATGGAAATATACTTCACACGTGTTGATCTTTCGGTTTGCATCGGATCGTGTTCCACTGTAAAAAAAAAACTCATTTACTAAATTTAAATATTGTGCAACTTAATAAATCTCTCCGTCGTTTGCTTTTGTTGCATTTATCACCGCTTCGAATGCGTAAAAACGTAAAGAACACGAAAAAGGATTGCGCTATCGTGTCTTCCAAAATGGCGACTTTCTTGCGTCTTACACGTAGATAAATCGGTTCTATTTCAGTATCAGCGATTGAATAACGATCACGCTAACTCCGAAAATGAATATTAATGAAATAAACCGCATATTTCATCGAGGATAAGTGATAATTTCCATGTTAACGCTTGCAGCCGGCAAATGGTACATTCGATAATTCAAGAAATTAACTGGAAGGATGACGTAAGTTTGACGTCACATTCTGGGTTAACCTTTATGGCCATTTTGAAAATGGTGGCTATATAAGGCCGATAATAATTCTGAATGTTTCGGGAAGAAAAGAACTTTCTAACGGGATGCCGATATAGATTTATTACAATAGAAAAGCGAAAGAATAATGATCTTTTTGACAAGCGCGATGTCAATTTTCTGTAAATACTCTGTCAAGCCACAATCAATAGCGATACTTAGGTTAGATTATTGAATACGTCACAAGAGCTATATATAGCTATATGCAAAAGGTTGAACGATAAATAGCTAACTGAAGTGAGATGTTTTGGCTGCTAAAATTAATTTCCTGTGATTAAAAGAATCTGCAAACTACAAAAGAAAATTTTTCTCTTTTTTATCTCTTCACCATTACCGAATTGCAATTCGTCGTCGCTAATTTTTCACCTTAAAAAAGAATAAAATAATAATATTCAAGTTAAAGATTTCGCCAGCAAAATTCAAAATTGTCTAAGAATGTTTTTTATTATTATAATTTTTATTTAATTTCAATTAAGTTGTAGTTAATTTTCTTACCCCTTTTTTTGTTTATTTAAAAAATATGCAAAATAGTACATCAAAGGGGTAAAAAAAAAAAAAGAAAAATTAGCCGGAGTTAATTGTTTTCTGATAACTATAACAGAGATTTTAATTAAAACTTTTTAAATGTCTCTAATTTAATCGATCTTACCAATCTGACCGTAGCTAATTTACCTAATGTAAAGAATAATTCATCGTCTTAAATACTTTTCAACGAATCGTTCATTTAAAATCGAGAGAGAGGATAACTAATAAATTATATCCGTTGATTAATTTAATAATCTTAATTTTTAACTAAAAAGCTGGAAAATTTTATAAAATTTAATTATAGATAATTTATTAAGCTGGCAACACTTGATGTTTAATTGTAATATCGTGTTGCCAGCTTGGCAGACGACGAATTAATAAAAATTAACTTTTTTTTTTTTTTTTTTCCCCCTTTTTAAAAAAATTTTTTTTCTAAAAAATGGAAGTTAAGCTAAAATAACTTCCTTTTCATCTTTTTAAATTTAGATTTATTGATATAGCCATCCATATATTTTTAGAGCCGATTTTTTCCCCCAATATTATACATTTAACTTAGATTTATTATAATATTTAAAAACTTGAGAATTCATACCTTTATAATTTATTAACGGGGGAAAAAAAGAGTTAATACGATTTTTGACGTCGCAATTTTTCAACCGGCGATTATATCGCATAATAGAATTCAAAATAAACCAAAAAGTAAAAATTGCATTTCTGTAGAGATAGCGAGAGAGATTGTTTTTTTTTTTTATTGATTCCTGTTCCTCGATT
The DNA here is from genome assembly GCA_000484575.1 of Olivierus martensii. NCBI lineage: Eukaryota > Metazoa > Arthropoda > Arachnida > Scorpiones > Buthidae > Olivierus > Olivierus martensii. Next base: position 14,067 of record AYEL01085647.1, read on the forward strand.
TTTCAAATTATAAAATCAGATTTTTACAATGTTAATCATTGTAATTAAGAAAAAATAATTAAAGAAGAAAAAAGAAGAAGAAGAAAAAAAAGAGTCGATTATCGCGACAGGTTTATGAATTTTTTATAAGTTTCCAAGACTATTAAAACTCGTTTATTTTGTTCTAAAATTGTTAGATAAGAGAAGATAAACAATAAATTTTCCTTAATTGCTTTAAAATGTATATTATTTCAGAATTAATTACTTATTTATCAGCGATGTTGATCTTTGGAGGCATTCGTATGATAAAGCATCCAAAAAAATCTTTTTCGCTGGAAATTTGGGTGGAGTTTTCTATTATTATCCTAAAAATAAGTAATTTAATGATAATTAAAAAGACTTTAGCTATTCGTTATCACTTTTAATTAATTTTTAAATTGTCAAATTTTGGAAAAAAGTCGATATTTTACCTAGCGAACTATTAAATTACTTTCTAGCGTTAAATCAAATTATTTTATTAATGATGTCTTTAAAATTCCACACACTAAACTAGCGAGATACTCAAGAGTTCTCAATCTTTCGCAGACTGCTTTATTAATTCTAATTGAGATATTATGGAAATTACAGTTGTACGCGTACAAATGATAATGTTTCTACTGAAAAATATTGTTTACACGAGTAAATAAATTAATCACATCAAGATAAGTGTATATCTTAATAAATTATTTAAAAATTTATGTTTGCAATAATTCAAAGGAGCTTAATAAATTCTTGTAACTTAATTTATTTCAAAGAATATCAAGAATTTTGAAACTTTGTATACGTATGTGTGTGATTGAAATATCGTTGGTGGACTGTTGTGAATGATTGATGGTAAATCCTTGTTCAACAGCGAGTGGTGAATAAAATGATTTTGTTCCTATTTCCCACGATATTCCTTCGAAAATCAATATTTATTTTAAAGACGACAGATTTTTATTATTTATAACGCTTCTACCATAAAAGGTGGCAAGAATAACACGCATGCAGTAAAAATATCAAAATTGTTTAATGATGTAGACAAAAATCAATATTTATTTTAAAGACGACAGATTTTTACTATTTATAACGCTTCTACCACAAAAGGTGGCAAGAATAACACGCATGCAGTAAAAATATCAAAATTGTTTAATGATGTAGACAAAATATATTAATAATATAGTGTGTGCAAGGAGAGATTTGGGCAAAAAAATATGGAAAAATTCATCTGAAATAATATTTCAAGGTAACTGAAGGTGGTTGCGATCGATACATCTTTATCTCGTTTTATTCAAACTAAATATAAAATTCTAAATTTCTATTAATTCTAGACAAAATGGTATCCAATTGAACGCATTAAATTTATATAGAATTTCACCGTATTGATTTTATAATGAAACTATTCGGTTTTTCAAGTTATTTAAAGTTTTATTAATTCTTTTGTAACAGAATATACAATCCTGTTCGAATTCTTTTTCTAGAATAGGTTTATAAAGCTTTTATCGGCGCCATTTTGTTTCAATATAGCGTATGAAACATGTTATATTAAAATATAAATTTATTATATCCATTTATTTATATATTCATATGATATATATATGTTTGCAATATATGACTTGGAGTGTTTATAAAATAATTCAGAGAGATTTAATGGAAGAAAATAGTATCAAAAATTGAATATGTTTGCAATACGTGACCTGGAGTGTTTATAAAATAATTCAGAGAGATTTAATGGAAGAAAATAGTATCAAAAATTGATATTTGTGTGAAAATTCCATATTTTTGGGGACATATCTTATGAGAATTCAAAAGGTCCATTGCACTGATTGTTAAAAATGCTGGAAGCCAGCATTTCTGGCATGCATCAGTATGATATAACGATGCCATTTCGAGCAACAGCACCGCATTAAATTTTGTTTCTTGATACTTTCACATATTCTTACCTTGATGAATTAAAAGAATATATATATACAGGATATATATTGTAGAAAATATTCATAAAATATTATCACGACATAGAAAAGTGCTTGTGGGTAGAAATTTTAGCATACCGTGAAGACAAAATTCACTATTCTGTGCTCATCTATTAAAAACAATAATAAAACTGTAGGATTTTCCGTATAATAAATTTGAATTTAAATTGTGTGAAGTCAACTATACGAAAATTTATGTTTGCTGAGTTCAAAGTCACGTAAATGACTTAATAATTTTCGTTCTTTCTCATTGTAAATTTTGGAATATTTTAATGAGGTAGGAGATTATAATGAGCGATCTAGTGTCAATCATCGTGAATTATATCATTAAATAAATTAACAGATTTTGATAATTAATTTAATGCATTATATTAATTTCCAGTAAATTAGTTTCTAATATAATAATGAATACTGATGCAATTAACGAAGCTCAGATTTGAACTTATGTAAAACAGATGCAAAGTCTTACAGTTTTTATATACAGCTAACATCGGAAGAGTAGAATAAACATGAATTTGATTAATATTAGTTCATTAAAGAAGATTCGCAGTATCTTCTAAATGTATTTTCGTTCGACTTCTTGTAGCATTTTAGCATTAAAAGCTCATGAAAGTATTGATGTCTCCCGATAAACAGATTATAATTAAACGGATATTTTACAAAATTTCGTTCAAAGTGGGTTAAATTCCGTATTAAATTGACATCGGAACGCAGTTACTAACCAATAAACTTCGTTTTAAAATGTTTAAATTAATTCCAAATGAAAAGTTTCGGGGGGAAAAAATTTAATATGTCGGATATTTTTACATTGGAAAGATTTTCTCTATTTAACCATCTGACGTACTCGATCGAGAGATACTTTGCCAGGAAAAACTATCGAGTCAGTAAACGACTTTGGGAAATAAAATGAAAGAAAACTTAGCTAGGAAAAAAAAAGAAATAAAAAAATTCGACAAAAGAAAGGCATTTACTGAAGGGGGAATAAAAAAAGAAAGAAAAATCAATTTTTATTTATAAAATTTTAAATAGTTGTAGTTTGGTTTCCAAACTTAAAATTGAATTTAGATCGGATAACGTAAATATTTACTATTAAGTTATTTACTTTTTTTTTTCCTAAGTATAATTTCTTGGAAACCAATTATCGACGGATTTATATGGAGAGACCAACTCTATTATTGTAAAAACCAATGAGATCAAAATCAAATCGCTGATTGATTTTGATCATTTTCAATGCGTTCGATCATCTGTATTCAGTGTTGGCAATATTTATGAATTTCATGAAACTTGGATAAAAATTATGTGAGAAATTGTCTCGTTTCCTATGAACACATTTTCTCTTATTACACTAAAAATAACGAAATTATAACAATCCTTTTTTATATACGTGTTGACAATATTTATGAATTTCATGAAAATTGGATAAAAATTATGTGAGAAATTGTCTCGTTTCCTGTGAACACATTTTCTCTTATTACACTAAAAATAACGAAATTATAACAATCCTTTTTTATATGTGTGATTATCTGATTGATCTAAATAATATGCGATAATTTCTTCAAGATAGCATAATAATTATACCAGATATCGTCCTGACAAACGGAACGGACATCCTAATTCATACATTATTCGTGCGATAGTTGTAAATATTTTTGCTTAATTAATGATTCCCGTTTCGTTCTAACATTACGTGATTAGTTTTTTATTATTAATTAAATAACAATTTATTTTTAAAAGATCAACAAAACTAAATTTATGACTCCTTCGGCAGAGAAAACGGAAGATAAAATTAATGGTTTTAACTCGCCAAGCGCCAAAAACCTTCAATCTCTTTGAAAATTGATGACCATCTACGTCTGATTTATGTTCGTAATAATTCTATTTATTTCTAAGGACAACCTTTCGAATGAAATTATATTAATACACCTGTTAGAATCGTTTCCATCTATCAAATAAGTTGCTACGGTACATTAAGGCAGTAAATATGAACAGCAGTCATGAAGAAATAATACATCCGAAGTTCTAGCGATTACATACTTCAATTTTATGGCACAAGACGAAATTTAACATAAATCATACAAGCGCGGACATGCATCAATATGTAATACAAAAATTAACTAGTATTCTTTACTATTTAAAAGATTTTTTTAAAAATTTATATTATTATTTTTCTTCCAGTTTTATCGAAATTATTCGCTGATGTAACAGCGCTGTTTAATTATTACAAGTTATATACATCAGAATAAACGAATTCATGCTTGAATAAGCAGAATTTTAATTATAATACTTTAAAATCTTCGCATAAAAGTAAAGCCATAATTTACAAACATGCAAATTACCGAAGTAATCTTCTTCGCTGACTCGCTTCATAATAGTGATTTAAATGATTCATAAAAGTCTTTTAAAGTCAGTCATTTATTCTTTTATACACACCATCCCGAGAATGGTCGATATATTAATTTTTAGTAAATATCTAAGAAAATTATATTCTTTAAGAATATTTTTCATTTTGTGTTCTCGTAGAAGTAATGATAGAAAAGAGGTAGAATATTTGAAGAGAAATTGATCTCGGTTTTGACACGTATTCTGTTTGGCATCACCTTCTATGCGACATTTCTTCAAACAGTAATCGAGTTTTATTTCACACAAGAAAGAGTGTAATCGACACTAGAAACAAGCATCGATGTACAGTACGAGAGGTATATGCAAACAAAAATGTCGGCGCTAGAAAAAGAAGAAAAAAATTAACATGATTGACACTAGAAACAAGCATCAATGTACGAGAGGTATATGCAAACAAAAATGTCGGCGCTAGAAAAAGAAGAAAAAAATTAACATAAATCCGATTTTTCTACTTTTATAAAATAAAGAAGCCAAATGGCATTCGTTTGGTGTCTTAGGTGTCTGACACTCATTAATATTTTTCAGGATATAAATATGCAATTCGGTTAATTTAGAAAGACAAGTTCCTGCCATGTCTTATTGTGCTGAAAATTTATATCATAAATTATTCATGCGTAATAACTTCTTTCTAGAATTTTTTACATTTTTCGAATGTTTTTAAAATTCAGCTGTTGATCTAACAGAAAAATTCTTATATAAGTTTACAAACAATATATTTTCCTCCCTAGAAAGAATTACTGAATAATTTCTATTATTTAATATTAAAAAATTGAGAGAATCAAAAAACTTTTTTTTTTTTAATCAATTTTAAATATTTTAAAAATTAAATATAATTTCTTGCCAGTTTTATGGATACTTTTTAATCTTCCCATTCGAAAAATGTGTGAATTACGCTTGTTTTCGTATGTTTGGTTGTCTGTCAGCATTCGATAAAATTGACATCTGTTATTTGGATCATCAGAGGAATAAAAAAAAAACAATCAATATGACTTATGTAATATTTTACAAATTTTTGAGGCAATATCCCTCGTAAATATTATTCAATTTGAGTGAAATTTATGAATATTGTTAGGATCCATTAGGGGATCGATTTCGCTGAAAATAATCGAAATCGAATCATTATTAAATCCGTAATGCTGTTTTAATCAGATTGAATCGTTAATTACTAACAATTCAATCATTATTACGTCAATAACAATTATATCAATTATAACGTAATAATTGAAAATGACGTCAGAGATATCGGAGCCACGTGATCGATAGAATTAATTATTTTACATTTATTCCGGATTTTTCTTGTTCTTAACAAAGCCGCTTATATAATAAATTTCTGCATTCGTTCTTACGCGAGAGTATTACTGCAATCAATAATATTCTAAAAGGTAATAAAATTTTCAATATTTTTTTTTATTTTTATTTTTGATTAATTGATTAAATAAAGCCGCGATGCAATTTTATTTTATTTTATTTTTTTGCATTGGAAAAAAATCTCAAAAAAAAACTTGTTAACTTAATGGACGGAACAAAGAGATTAATTGCTTTCATATTTTCGCTAAGAAATCATAACGAATTATTACAGAATTAATAATTATGACAGTTTTATTATTATTATAAGAAAAAAAAATGGAAAAGAATAATATAAAGTATAAAATAGGGAGAAAAAGTGATGGATTCTGGTATCTTTCCATTGATCGGATTATATTCGATAGGATATATGGCAGAAGTATTATAGAAAACCAAAGAAAATACGAAAAAAACTTTTATAAAAATAATAAATTTTCAAAACTAAAATGCCTAGCAGCATAACATGATTTTGTCTGTTATAGGTAAACTAATTAGTTAAAGTTTTATTAAGAAAAATGATTCTAATAACCCCAAAACAATGTAAGCAAAGGATAATGTTACTTAGCTTCGAAGCCTTTCTTTATTTTTCAAAGGAAGAAATTTTACCTTTATTACACCATGGTTATTCTTTGTAAAAATTCTCAAATGCTGTAATTTGGAGCAAATCAACTACCGACAGCTGTTCAAGAAACTTATTGAAGTAGGCTACAAATGTGACTTTTTATCACTTTAACAAAAGCTTTATACGATAATAGAATCAATAAATATACGCATAACAACGTGAATTACCTCATGGACATTGCTATTTTTAACTCAATCACTGCTTTCAGTTAGCATTATACAAGAACGGTATTCTTACACAGGATATCCAAGATAAATATATCCGCCATTTTTTATTAAAAAAAACAAAATTCTAATAAAAATTTGAACCAAATTTTTAACTATAAAATCAAAATTCGGCTAATATTTACAGTTAAAAAGATGATTTTTGTAACAAATATTTCGTTAAGAAATTTTCTTTTTATCCATAAAAAAAAAATATTTTTTCCTCATTTACTTCAAATACATTAAAATGTTTTTCTGAGTCTAATTTTTGGTGATTTTTGTCATCCAAAAGAAAAAACTTTTTTGCCTTCAGGGTAGTTCGCTGCAAACATGCTATTTGTAGTTCAGTTACCTTAATGGCAAAGTACATTTCTTACGACGACAAAATTCATCAAAAATGAGACACAAAAAAATTATTCTTTAATGAATTTGAACTAAAAAAAATGGAAACTTAGTAAATCTTCAAAATAATAAAAGATATTTTCTTAATTATAAATTTTGACATTATTTTTTGAATATTTATCAAATGCTTGAAAAATTAAAATAATCTTTAAAAAATTCTTTTTTCTTTCCTACGTTGGCAGTGATAAATAATTAATTTTAATCAAAACTTGCTTTATTTTGAGACATACAGGCTATTATTATTACTCCATGGAAGAAATATATAGGCCTATATATAATAACAAAGAAAACAGAAATTTCAATTATTTTCTCAAGGACAATTTATTAGATCATCATGTTTACGTTGTATGAGTATATCATCAAATATCCATTAGTAAGATTAATGTTCACGGATCAAATCAAATTTAGAGAATACATGAAAGATGATAAGATGGCGGCCATTAAAAGCTTAATATCTTCTTTATAATTCATGTATTTATAATCGAATTTATAGTATTTATAAGGAATTAAAGGCAACCATTTTGAAACGAAATTATAATTATTTCTCCATTAGAACTTATGAATACTTTACAATTCATGTATTTATAATCGAATTTATAGTATTTATAAGAAATTAAAGGCAACCATTTTGAAACGAAATTATAATTATTTCTCCATTAGAACTTATGAATTTACATTAAGATTTCAATGAAATTTATGGTCATTGTGACAAGTTTAAGGTAGGCTAATTTTAATGGCATTATACACGATTGCTCAGAGAATTTTTTAAAAACTGTTATTTTTGAAAATATAGGATGATAATGGATTTAGAACACCATCTTCAAAAATTATGTAAAAATTAGAAACCATAATTTTTCTCTGAGTTTTAAATGTAATCAATTATCTGAAGAATTATAGCAATATTAATTTGTAAGTGTTATAATGGTAAGTTGGAAATATATATATCATTAACGGAAGTGATAGAAGACATACTCAGTGGTTACGATCTTTGACGAATGTAGGATGAAATGAGAAGAGAGTCATGAGAAAAGAGGAAAAGTTTTCAGATAGAAGTATGGCTGATCACTAGCGGAAAAGAAAGGGTATCATTTAGTCATCTTTACGACAATGAGAAAAGAGGAAAAGTTTTCAGCTAGAAGTATGGCTGATCACTAGCGGAAAAGAAAGGGTATCATTTAGTCATCTTTACGACACTTGCATTAGATGTGGACGAATTTTATCTCACCTATAGAGAATAGACTCTCTATAGAGTAAATAGCAGAAATATGTCACATTGATAATATGCCGCACTGACACAAATGGGGCATTATTTTGATAGCAATACAACTCAGGACGAGCTACGCATGCTAATGCTATCATTTATGTCGGAAGCGAATGATAATTAACGAACAGTTTCGATTCTTAGCAATTATCTAATAATTTTACGCGAAAATGTGCTTGAGAGCAATATGACTTTCAAAAGTTTAAGGTTATTTTTTTTAATTGATTATTATTCAAAATTAAAATTGGGAAGTACGGATGGGAGTATACAGTAATTCTCGTTATTCGCGTATTCGACTATTCGCGAAAATTTATTTATAACCACAAAATCATTATTCGCGGAGCTTTCGCGCTTATTCGCGGACTCCGGCTGTGCTGTGAAAATACTATTACCAATGTACCCTTTCTCTTTCTCTCTGGAGAGGGAGAAAGGAAGTTTTTTGTTACCAAATGTAGTCTCTGAATCGGTTTGCCGGAAAATTTCTCATTACTTATCCTTGTTCACTCCACAGACAGCAGGTAGGCCAAAAGACTGTTCATATCGTCCGCGGGTCCCATAGAAGATTGTGATCCTATGCTTGAATGCCTCAAATTTAGGCGCCTAACTACCTCCGCATTTGCTCCTTACGCCGAAATTTTAGAAGATCTGAGGCAAAAAGCGATGCAGACAAGGCTGATACAATTCAGAAAGACAATGTATCAGCTGTCACATCAAACTATCAATCAAAAATAAGTTTTTATTTACTACATAGTTAATGTTTAAAAAATTAAATAAAGATTAACTGTAATTATAATACTGTATATATAGTCTGTATGCATATACTGTAAGTATTTATAAGTAATGCAGTACAAATTAAATAAGGTGTCTGTAAACAGAAAAAAAAAACATAAACCAAGTATGAAAATGTTGGGAAGAAAGGTCGCAGGAACCTAATTTATTTCCAATAGGCACAATGGTTCACTATTCGCTAATTTACTATTCGCGAAGAATTTGCAGAACGTAACTACCACGAATACCTAGAATCGACTGTATATCATCGGTTATATATACAGTACAGTACTTTATTTTCAATGCTGCCATTACGTTTTGTGTTTGTTTCTAATTTAAATTTTGGCAGTTCGATTGATATTAGTGCAATATGTCGTACGCATTTTTATCCCATTTTTTTCAATGCTCATTTTTTTATTATTATTTCAGAAATATACCCGATAACTTATTCAAAAGAATATAACATAGTGTATCTTTTCTATGTTGTTTTATGCCATTTTCTGATGTGTCTATACTACTAATTTCAAAGATAGAATAAGATCTACCTTATATATCAGCACAATTTCTTATTATTTTTACATATAATCCATTTCTATATTTATTTCGTTGATAAAAAATATTTTTTGAATGTTGAAGCCTTTAGTTGTTATCTATATTACCTGACATCTCGAATAATATGGCATTTTCGCGTTGGAATTACTGTATTTACTGTAGACTTTTGAAAGCCATCTCCCATCTTTTCCATTAATAAACGTGAAATGTGATCAATCTGATACATTAATTTTGTTTTTAATGTCGCACCGATCAAATCAAACACCACTGAAACATATATATATTGATATATCAATATTTTTCCGACTTACTATACATAACTTCGAATGTTTGTCGATTGTCTGTCTGTTCCCTATGCATTCTCACCCACATCGTCTAACATATCTGTAGCAAACTTTGTAATGTGGCTTCTTATAAGTTATGATCCTAACAGAATATTCTGGGTCAAAATTGTCACTGGGGATCGGGCATTTTGAAATTAAGTAATGTAGATTCCTAGAAAAGTTTAATGTTAAGATTTGGGATAGGACCAAGAGACAGCAAAGATGACGCCATATTAGATATATAAGATTGTCATGTAGATGATAATTCTGAGATTGGTGACATGATGTGATAGAATGGCGTAGAGATGACTCCAGAAACAATCATCCACGTATGACGTTACTATGACATAAAAAGGATGATGTCCAGTAAATGATGTCACTGTGATGTCATACTGGGATAAAAAAATTACCAGGCAATGATCCTGTGATATTTACATTGCTAGCCATACATTTAAATGCTCGAAATTATTTCTAAAAATGTTATTTCATAATTCATGCGCTCCGAAATTATTCCGGTATAATTAGGATGCCTACAACCGAAAATCTAGACGGGAAAGTAAAATTAGCAGTCATTTATCAGCTTAAATTTTCAACAACATTTTGCAAACAATTTCTTATTCCAAACATCTAGCAACTAAACGTGTATATATGGTACTTAGGCTTTTCCGATAAACTTAACTCGAACAACGCTCGTTAAAGTAACTTAATGCCACTCGGAAAAAACGCACCAATGCTATTTACTAAAGTAAATAAGGAAAAAATACAATCATCAATGCAAATTGTTGGATTAAGAGCAAAATCTTCGATTTTACTGATTATAGCAATACGTGCAAATTGGTATTTTTTTATTTTAAAACTAGAATATTGAATCTAGAAACAAATTTAAAGTCTAATCCGTAGAATAGATTAACGTAACGATCAGTTAAGTCTAAATATCAATGCATTTATCATATTATTTTTTATTTTCAGACAAACAACAAATGATTATCAAATATGTTTACTATCCCATGATAACTAAATGTCTCGATTTTTCTAAATTGTCCACTTTGATGCTTGAATAAATCTAATTATTTAATATGATAAATGGAAGTGAACAGCATGATTGTAAGAGGTAATTAAAGGTTGCTCATTATATTCTGGTTATTATTCTTAAAGAATCCTTTCGTCTTCATGCTTTTGTACACTCTTCTCACTTCATCATCCATTGTTTAAAGGGTTAAACTATTAAATACACTCTCTATCTTTTCAATAATTCTATATTAGTGAATTAAATGGCTAAAATTTAATACCATTTGAGATATCGATCGCATAGATGTGAATGGAAATTTTATAAAAAAAATCTATTGGAATTTTTTTTAACGACTAAAGTAATGAAGAAGAAAAATAAATATTCGTTGAAAAATGAAATTGTTATTTAAAAATCGAATTTTTATTTATGGAAAAGTAATGTCAATCACCGAAAATATAAAAATACTGTATCGTATAAGTTAAAGAATCGAGAAATGCCCCGAAGGAAAGATGTCTCATTTTCTATATCGGAAGTGTCATCAAAAAACAACTAACTTCAGTACTTCAAAAAGTTGATTTTTGAAAAGATTCATATTTTCACGAATTTTTCTTTTGTAGCTGTTCAGTGAAAAAAATACTTTGTTTCGTCATTATTAAAAAATTGCATACAAAACCGTATTAAAATTGTTTCATTCTATATAGATCGATGTCTAAAGATCAACCTATTGATGCGTGCAACAACATAATGGAAGATGAATTGCCTTATTTAAATTTTAATTTTTTTTTTCCATCAGTGCCAACAAATTATTATTATTATTTTGCAATTTTTATATCCAATAATATATAATCCGATTTTTGCTTTAAAAAGTTTGCTTATGAATTCGTCTTGATTATTATTTGATGAAAATTAATTGTATTAGTTGGAAAAAGTTATATAAAATCTACATTATACTTTAATTACTACTTATTATTGATGGGATTTTTTTTTTCTGGTAAATTTTAAATATTTATTTTAAATTGCAATTGCAAAAATAATTAAATATATCGCTCCGCCATTGCAAGTGAAATTTCTGAGCAAGAAGATAGAATTTTCTTCAATATTCTCACTCAGAAATTCTTCAATGATTAAATGATGATCAATTAAAAGCATCATCATACTGAAGTTTCTTGCTCAAAAAATTCCAGAGAGAAGGAGGAAGACATTAGAAGGTGAAAATACATTCCACTGAACGACAAAAATTTGATATTAGTGAAGTTATGAAAAAAGGATGCATTTTGATAATTTACAAAGAAAATTCTTTAGGAATTTAGGATCATGAGATCTTTGGGATCATCATCATGTCAGAAGATAATGCTGAAATGAAGCAGACATTTAATGCGAGAAAAACGGATGCTGTAAATTACCTAACGATAAGAAGACATTAATTCCAAATTATTTTATGTAAATAAATGATGTTATAATAAAACTTTGAATTTAAAAGATTGAAAACATTAATATACATAGAGATGATTCTCAGAAACATTTAAACTATATATAAAAGTCTCCAAAGACATCGAAAATTCTTTTAAAATGCATATTAATGCATTTTTTTCCTAAACTCTTAAAATGAATATTTGCCATAGGTGATATTTTCTATGATCATTCTATCTAGAAATGTATCTGATGTTGTTGAAAACTCTTAATTAATGTTGCCTTAGGCACTAAATATTCTACTTTTAAGTTTGTTTTCTGTTTCCATTTTCATATTAAAGTTTAAATTTGTAATAAACTAAAAGATATAAAAAGTTTTTATTTTTAAATTAAATTAAATGTTAATAACTGTAATATTATTCAATTCATCATTAATAACTCTATTTTCTTAGTATGTCCATAATTTTTAAATGATTAAATATGAGGAATTATAAAGCAAGTCATGGTGATTATCTTCAATGGCATAAACTTTCTGTTAAATTTCATAAAAATTTATCAAATGGTTCAAAAGTTATTACTAAAAGAAACATTATACTTTTGAACATCCGCCATTTTTAAACGGCGAACGTTCAGACGTGGAACAAAAACTTGAGGGTTCATCTTTAATTTTATGAAATTTTATCATTTGTTTTAAATGTTACTAAAGGATACAGACAGACAAATAGATAGATAACAGAATAATCTTATGAATTGTATTTTCTTTCAGAAAGTAAACTGAAAATATATTAAAATTAAACGAGGAAAAGTTAAATTATTGAAAAAATAGAAGATATAGCCTGTTTATTTTTAATATCTCAACAGAATATTAATCTTCTTTTTCTTCAAAAGAATATTAATCTTCTCTTTATTTTTGAAGACTAAGCAAGTTAATGTTTATTCTCCAAACTTACATCATAAATTTTCTATCTACAACGATATTAACTTTAAACTTTACTTTGAATTTAGGAATTTGCATGAAATTTTAATTTTCAGTCTGTAAAATAATTAAATAATTATTAAATACAGTAAACAGGAACTATCACATTTATCTTAAACATGCAGATAAGGTTCGAAAAATAAAAATTCGGCATTTTTTTTAAAGTCAGAAGTTTGATTAAAAAAGAAAAATTATCGTGTGTTACGCAGTTAAAGTTTAATTCAACGTTTAAGGTTATCAGTTAATCTTCTTTATTTTCTGTTGTGATCATTCCGAACAAATTAACTTCCACGCTTTATACGATTCGTCAACACTTCCCACGCTTAACAGTTAACGATAAACTCGCCGGAGAAACGACTATAGTAGAATAAAACAAAAGGAGAGCAAAATGTTTCTTTAAATAGTGTGACTAAGACAAATAAATTTTATCTTTAAACTGAAACCGTTTAGTTTAAAAAAGGAAAAAAAAATAGTTAAGTTGTTTTTACTGTTTTCTTTCAGAAAATCCATGTTCGATTTTTCGACTGAAACCACCAGAATCTAATATTTATTCTCCAGTTAACTGTTACCTTTTTGTTCTTTATAACAACTTGTAATTTAAATTTTTCTTCCTTAATATATACAGTAAAAAATTTTACTTTTATGTCAACACTTGGCAAAATTTCATGAATGCGTACATGAATTATTTTTTATTTATGAAAGTTTCTCGGCATCACACATAATAAATACCACAAGAGAGTGACCATGTTTATTAAATTCGGTGAAGAAAACTTACGATTTAATTATGATAAGATGCAAAAATATGCAAATTAAGAATTTCATTAAAACTAAATTAAAAATAATGAATCTTCTTCCTTCTGCTTAATAAAACAGTATGTTTACTAGAGTTCATGTTTTGGTTAGAAGACATGTTTTCATGGTGAAATTTATGTTAATACAGTTCACCAAGCAATAAAATCGATAATAAATAATAATATTCTGCTTCATTAGTACTTATATCCAGTATAAAACCGAAAAGATGGACTAAAAAATTAATTTATCATTAAGAAAATTCTTCAACATATTTCATAAAAATTATAAGCACATACGTGTAATTCACTTCTTTCTTCGTTTAATATGTACGAGGAGAATTTCATCGAATTTGAGCCGTAACCAATCGATTTTCGGAAAAAATCTATTTACTTAATCGATTTCTTGACTGAATAACATTTATCATTTCCGAAAATATGTTCAAGATGCGCTAAAATTAATTTAAATTATCTTTTAACTTCTTACAGTTCATCGAACGTTAATGGCGAGATTTCGAATATTATTATAAAATGTAAAACTGGAATCATTCTTGCATATAGTTCCGTAATTAATGAAAATATTGCTTAAAATTTAATATCAAAATTTTCTAACAAACCAAATGTTTTTTCTGCATCTTCATACACGATTCTATAGTTTTCAAACAAGCAATTCAGGAAAGAATTTCGCTTATTTTCCTAAACTTTCCTTTATTTTGGAATTTTTAATCATCTTCAATGGCGTAACCTTTACAATAAATGTCATAAAAATCTATTAAATAGTTTTGGTAGTATTATTCCCGAATTGCACTCATGGCGTCCTGTAGGATTGTTAATATTATAGGATTAATCCTGCAAGATTAAACGATCCTACATCGAGATGAACTTTAACGACAGAACATCACCACTAAATGTCATGAAAATCTACTAATTAGTGGAAGATAGACAGAAACCAGACAGGATGATAATCTTATAAGCTTCTTTTTCCTTCGGAAACCAGGCTAAAAATAACTTTTAAATAAATAAAACGTTGTTGGGAGGTTGTTTTAAGGGCATAAATTTTTTTTAATTTTGAAAAAGCCGCCATCTTGTAAAGATATCAAAATTACTAGGTATATATGTTACGATAAAAGTGATTAATCCGGTGATTGTGCATAATTGCTGGTTATTACCATCACCAACGATTTCGGTAAAAGTGATAAATATTTTCAATTTATTGCGAATTTATCATATTTACCGGTGATTATGCATATTCTCCAATTCTTAGTGGTAAATATGATAAATCGTACTTAATTAATCAAATTTACCGGATATTATGCATAATCGCCAAAGGTAGAATTTGATTAATAATGATTCTCGTCCAGTAATGAAGTAGTCGCTGCATTCATCGTTATTTATGTAATAAGTTCGGCTTTAAGCAGTCAGAGAAAATAAAAAACTCACTCAATTCAAGAAATAATCGCAAATGAAAATACGGAAACCCTTAAAAGACTATAAAACATCAACATGATAGGCCCAATATTTTTGTATATGACAAAAAGAGAAAGATTATATTGTCTTATTGAGGTGGAAATCATAAATCCAGATTTGTTAACAACAGCTATAAATGAAAAAAAATGAGGAAATATCAATTAATGAACTGAGCGTGATGTTTAAGTGCCAAATAAAGATAATTAATTCCCCATGTGATGACTTGGGGTGGTAATGGCAACAATCTACCAAAAAAAATCATATCCAAATTATTGATTTGCCCCTAAATGTAGAAGCATACATCTAGACGCGTATCCTCAAGAAGATTCTGGAAAACATCTTTGAAAAGAGATGCGGATTTGGTCAGGAGGGTGTGGAAGACAACATTGAAAATATATGTAACGACTAGAGATAATGGAAGTTAAAGGTGAATGAGTGCTAAGAGGATGTTGTAAAAGTGAAATAATAGAACCCTATAATTAAATTATTAACTAAAACAGCAAAAAAGTGGAAAATTTCATCATATTTATAAAATCTGTGAAGTATATTTTGGAAATTAAGCAAAAGTAATATATTCAGCGATGTTTATCAAATTTACCAACTTCATTTGGGAATTATGTAAAATCGCCGATAAAAGTGAGAAATTTAGTAAAGATGATTGATGATTATGCATAATCATTAATTAATCACTTTTACCATAATATATATATATATATATATACTCTGTCCCAATTCGAATTGATAGTGACGTCATGAGTGAGGAGGTTATAATTCTTTCGCATGAAGAAATAATCAGAATAATTTCCTGTAATATAAGTCTATCTGCAATCATATTTCATGATTTTCTCCTCGATATAATAGAAAATCGGCAGGTAGAAAAACAATTTGACGAAATTTTAAAAAAATCTAAGAACTTCGAAGGATAAGATATTGTAAATTATGTCCCGTAGGCGACGTCATTCCATGACGTCACTATCAACTCGAAGTGGGACGGAGTATACGTAGGTTTGGATGTTTCCAATATGAAAATTTAAAATTTTTCATGCATATATATATTTTCCGACGACAGATAAAGTGAAAATATAAAATCAAATTTGTAAAAATTTCGAAATTATTCAAGTGCGATATTTTTATTTCTGTTGTATTCTTTCTATATGTATGCATTCATGCACACATATGTAAAGAATTGTATTTATATTCTTCATGAACTATTCCAATAACATGTAATGCTATAAAATTCGAATATAATCACCAAGCAAATTTATTTGAATATTTTTCGACACCTCACAAAAATAGTTTTAATTTTTACTAATATTATTCAATATTTCTAAAATCAAATATTGTAAACAATAAAATTCCACGATAGAATATCTGGGTTGGAAGATATGGACTTAAAAAATTTTCATGTATGCTAATTTTGGGATTCCTATAATGTGGCGCCCGTTGGAAAGTTTAATTTTGAGATTCTTTCAAAGAGAAAAAATTCTATATCTCAGATTAAGTTAGATTATTTGAATTAAGCCGCCATATCTCAACAAAAAATATGTTATCTCAACATTATATGGTGGGGCTACTTTTAGAGCCCACCATAAGTTGGTCAACACTTAAAGTGGAGTTAACCTGAAGGTTAAAGGATGAGCTTCAACGGGCCGATCCCGGACCTTCCTGGAAAAGAACTGGAGATGTGGGATCGGGATTTGAACCCGGATCCTCTAAGATGGTAAACATTGAAAGGCTCCGGGGGGCCTTTTATGAGATATACAGTCAGCAATGCTGCAGACTCTATATCTCACAAACTACAATATTCTGTCTCATGCTGCACATTGTATGATTATAACAATATATTTATATTCACATTTTCTGTGAAATTTGTTTACTAGAGCTTATCTATACTATACTTGAAAGGCCATATATCGACTAAATTAAAAACCTAAGCTTATGTTTAATTGAAATTAGGACGATAATACTTAAAAAATTAGATTTTTTAATGGATTACCAATTTCGGTTGCAAATCTCTTGTTGCCAATCAATTATTTATTAATAATTGATTGGCATTGAAAATATTTGCATAATTTATTTTCTAATTATTATTTTTAGGGTGGCTCGTTATGCAGAAAATGCCATTAATCTGGATTAATGGAAATCAGCGGTAGCAATTAATGATGCTCGAGATTGATGATGTGCAAATTTGATAAACGAAAATTATTTGGAATCTAATGCCGCTTTATCAATATTTATGACAAAATGAATGCTTCTATATATATTTTTAATTAGTTAATCCATTATAAGACAGTGTTTTAAAGAGCTCTGTGCTGTAGCAATAATAAAAGAGAATGAAAAAGTAAGTTTGCAATTACATTGGGTTGCTGTACTAATCTAAGATTTAAGATTAAATATCCGGATTAACGAGTTTTATTGCACACTATGGGAAGAGTAGTGGGAAAAACACCTACTATCATCATCATCCCGTATATCAATTTTTACAAAATTCATCACTACATGGAAATCTGTGGGAAAGGTTTATTTTGATTTTTTCTATTGTAGTTCTTTGGTTATAATAATCCGATATCTCAATATCGGATTATTATTGTAACGGCTACTGGAGTAGAAATGCAATTCCGAGCATTTGTATTCTATAGCCGATAAAAGAAAAACGATTACACTACAGAGGAATGATATAAATAATCGCTAAACAGTATCCATAAAGCTGTTAATGTCCAGGCAATGATTCTTAACCGGAATTCTGAGAACTTCATTAGATTCTAACATGATTTTTAGAACATTATAAATTTTTTATACAGTAATTAATATTCATCGATACATTACAGTTTTGCAGTATAATTCTAGAATTTCTCAACCCGAAAAAAAGAAAAATGGTCGAGAATTCTAATAAATGTTCGATAATGACGTAACAATGTTGGTAGTATTTTTCGTCACTGAACAGGCTGCTGGTGGCGTAATAAAGAGTGTAATCGTTATAAAAAATTTACCATTTTCTCTAGAATAATTTTTTACAATATTTAATTTTTATAATAATATGGTGCATACTTTTTTCCATTAATGCACGTTTTAATTTCTTTAATTAAAAATTAATTAAAGAAATCTTGTTAATAATTTTTGAGTAGCAAAATTCCACCATCCAAGCTTTGACGGTAGGAATGTTAGGATCATATAGTGGACTGAACAAAAGAAAGAAATCCCAATGCAATTTGTTTTTATCTTTCTCCGATCAGATAGAGGAAAAATTAAAAGATTTTTCTTTTAATTAGTCATCTTTCACTTTTGTTCTACCAATTCTTTCTTTAATTACTGCAAATAATTTTCTTCTCATTTTTTAAGTGATTACTTTTCGCTAGTCGTTTTTATCTTGATTATTTAATTGAATTAATTTTTTTTCTCCAATGTCGCCAAGTTCTTTTAGTTCTTTCTTATTGTTCCGAATCATGCAAACAGAATTCATTTTTTTTCTTTCTTTAGCTGGAAAACAACTTTTCCTCACAATTACTTATATTCTACATCTATATTATCCAACAGAAATGAAACTTTAAAAACATGCCAAAGAGAAATTCTGAATATTTAGAGTTTATTGCTGGAATGTTTCATTTCCAATTCAAATATGCGTATTAATCGCTGAGGCGATTTATTTATTTTGGTTTTTCGAGTTTATTACACTTCTTTGCATCGATTGTTTTCTGTATGGCACAAAATCGATTTTCGTTCTATGGAATAAAACTCTTCTAATAAAAATAACTACACTTCTCATTTATTGAAATTATTTAATTGATCCTGTGCCATTTATTAATCGCATTCTATCTCTTCCACGATAAAATATACGTACTCGTAAAAGATCGTTAGAGTTATAAAAATGGCTAAATTTTACAATTATTGCGTAAATTATTATAAAAAAAAAATTGAGATTACATTGATAACAATATTACAGTGGAAAATTTTAATGATTTTTCGATTAGAAATTATCGAGCTGCGAATGGCAATTTAGCCGTGATCATATTGATGCTGCTAGATCTCGCAATGTGCTTTTGACTGTTTCCAAAATGCGATTTAAGTGCGATTACAACAAATCCCTTACACTATAAGAGCGTTATGTAAGCTAACTCCTCGTAATTCTTAGAGGGATTGATAGTGCGATGTTTACATGTGTTCTATTACATTTTTATTGTTCTATGGATTCACCACATTAACCAGAATTTGTTAGATATCTAGAATAGCTATCGACAGAATAGGAGCTCGGTATAATTTTTCTATAGAATTTCCTAGTAGGTTTATCTGCTTAATTAAAAGGCCAACTTAAGGATAATTTTATTCTCGAGTCGGTAAACTAGTGAAGAAAGGATCTTCTATTCTATTTTATTGGTACAATTCTTCTATCAGATATATTGAGATGCTGTATGATTTAAATGTCACAAGATTTGAAATTAATATTTACAATATATTATGAGAAAACTTATATAAATAAAATACAATATTAATATTAAAGAAAATATTTTAAATGTTTGCTAAAATCGCCATTTTTTTAATCATATACGTTACATTTAATCGACTGATTTTTATTTATTTATTATTCTACAGTATATTTTTCACTTTAGCTATTTTCAGCTTTTAAATATATTATTTTTTCATTTTTGTGTCAATACTATTTTTCTTATTTTATGCCTTCCCAGATTCATATTTAAAAAGCTTCAAGATTAACTCTTTCTAAGATATTATTAATTATTTTAATCACGCTAATTTAATAACAGTAAATTTGATATCGAGCTTTAAATTATTTAATAAAATTATATATAGTGTATTGGTTACAAAGTGTTTGATTCCTTCTGAGCGGACACTTTCAAAGGAGTCTTATGGGAGAATCGCTCTCTTTCTATTTCTCATGTTTTCCACTCTCTTGCTTTCTTATATAATATTGACTATATTGCATTTATGACATATGTTGCGGTATTTCTTTAATACAAGGTTATACAATCTCTGAATATGATCTAATTTATTTTTTCTCATAAAGTCATTCTGTTATGCATGCATTGAGTGATCTTAATTAATGATCTGAAATTTGAGAAATTCACTATATAACTTTATACAAACAGAGTTTGGCAGCACAGTGGTTATTTTTGTATGCGCTGTTAATCATCATCGCTAGAGAAATCGTATAAAAAATCTTAATTAAATAGCTATTAGGAAAATTTTTCACGCTGTGGTTAAGAATCTTTCGGTGGAAAATTAAATTCTATATATATATATTCGTAAACAGATAGATAAATGAATATAAATGAATAAATATATATAGATGATTTTTTTATATTACTTATTTTCGTTCTAAACTTTCAATCATATTTTGTAGACGTTCTTTGTAACTTTACAAAATAGTAATTGTGACATGTGGTCATTTCCTTCTATGGACTTGTACTGGGATACTTATCCTCCAATAAGTTCTCCATATAATAGCATTAGGTTAAAAACGTGTGTCATTATCCGGATATCTTTCTTTTCTAGTGCTTTGGATCGATTCTGTTAAAATCCAATTCAATTCCCGTCTTCAATTTTTTCCAGACATTTTTAGTTCCCTTGTGATCTAACAACAGATTTATTTTTTTCCTTATATCAGTTTTTCTAAAATTTGCTCTGTTTAATAGTTTATTATAAAGTTTTTATATATAGTACTACCACTAATCTTTATTTCCCTTATTCGTATTTTGCCATAAATGAAATTTTTATAAGTATAAAAGATAATTAAATTTATATATTTTATTTTCCCATTTAATTCTAGAAAGAGGAATCTCATCAATAATTTTGTTTAACCTCAATACACTCTCCTAGTGATCGAAAATGGTAATTTGATTGTTTCTCATATAATAAATTAGTACCAAAATTAAATTTTTTTCCACTCTATTTTTAATTCTTCTTTTATTTCACTTATTGGCTATTTTTTATTTAAATTGACTTTTACATAAAAAATTTATTACACCTTGTATACGGGTTTCCAGGCTAGCCTAACATTTTTAGAGCATCCCCATATTGCAATTTGAATACAGACAGTGATATCAACAGTTACATCATGGTGATGGCATATATATTGGTACATGTCTATGAGGTAAGCATTTTTACGTCATAACAATTCCATAAATCGACGTTGCTTTGTGATGCCATCTTTACTATCCTGTTACTAATTCCAGAATTATTATCCCAATGATGATCTCACAAATCCGATGATGATCCCAACTTTAATAGCATTCTAACCGTAAAACTTTTTAGGTAATAAAAGGACCAGCCAAATCCAAAATTCGAACAAAAATTTGAAAGATTAAACAAGCGTTTTGTGAGACTCTAAAATGCCCAATACTAGAGAAATTTTGACCACATTTGACACTTCAATGCTCGAAGCCATCTTGGATGTGCTGGAGAATTTTCAAAGTTCCAGCTCTCTTTTATGGGTACTTATAGTTGCCATATTCATTGCCCTTTATTATTATAAATTAAAAAATTTAGATATATTAAAATATTTTATATCAGGTGATCCCAAAAGTAATGTCGTTTTTGGCATTAAGTTTTGAAAGGATATAAAAGATAAATCACTTGTTAATTATATTCTCCATTTGAATCAATAAGTCACTTTTAATTTTGTAAAAGCTTCATTGGCGTTTAGACAAGCTGAGACACGTCTGAACAAGTACAGTATAAGAAACGATATTACTTTTGGATATCCTGATATTTCTAAGAGAAAAAAAAATTATATAATACTTTGATGAAGATGTGATTAAATCTGATTAATTTCCCGATTTTTTTCTAATTAAAAAAAAGAACTTAAAAAAAAAAATATATATTTCTTTCTTCTCTCTCTTTTTTTTTTTGTTTCATATCTTTGTGAATTTATTTGTATATTTAAACTTTTATTACTTTAATATTTCTTTCTTCTCTCTCTTTTTTTTTTGTTTCATATCTTTGTGAATTTATTTGTATATTTAAACTTTTATTACTTTAGAAACAGTAGAATCGATCTCTGTATTTTAAAATTTATTCACGAAATTAAATTTTTTGTTTTCTATTTTACTGACGTTAAATTTTTATTAACTTAAATTATTCTTATACAAACTGAACATTTTTTATTTTATTTTATTATTTTTTTTCATTCAAATCGAAACGTAGATAAAATTTATGTCGTTTATAAAGCAAACAATATCAAATTTAATTAATAGCATTTTAATTTTTATCAAATGTTAATAATTAGATTTAGAATGTTTGACAAATAGAGTTGTAATATCCAATCAGACTAATTATCTACGCTATTATTCTAAATTTCTTTCCTATTCAATGAGAAAATATGCTTAATTTTTATTTTCAATGCTTCTATCTTAATATTTACCTTGTTATAGGAAGAAAGTCGCATAATAAGTAATAAAATATAAATATGAAAATTATAAGGTTTAAAATATATCTTTCAGTTATAAATATTTTATATTTTTAATGTTGTATATCTTCTATCAAAATATCAGGACATCTCAAAAATAATACCATTTTTAGCATTAAGTTTTGAAGGATATAAAAGATAAATCACTACTTGCTAATTTAATTAATTAATCAAGTATATATTCTCCACTTGAATCAATAGCACTCTTCTAATCGTTGCGAAACCTTTAAAAATTCATGTTTAGACAAGCTCAGACATGTTTGAACAGGTACAGCATAAAAAAGACATTATTTTTGGGATGACCTGATATTTTCAAACTGAAACATGTTTACTGTAACTGTAGAAATGTAGCCATTATAATAATATTGAAAGATTAAAAATTAGAAACTTGATTCATATTGATTCAGTTTGATATAAGTTATTAGAAATTCTATAAAAATTGTTTCTTTTATCAAAAAAAAAAAAAATTATGATATTCGACTTATTTATAAAAAAATTTTAATATAATGAAACAAGGTCAAAAATCTTATGTGTTATCCAACTTCAGAGCTTACTTGCGAGTGTTTGAAGCGAAAATCCTAGCAAATAATTTTCTTGAAAATTCTAACAAACAATTTACTAACGCATTTCTACAATAAATTATCATATAAATTTATTTTTTTTTTATCTCTTCTTTGAGTTTATTCGCTAGGGTTTATTTCCACTATTGCTGATCAAAACATACTTAAAGAATTAATGTTTTATAAACAAATAAAAATTAAAGACGTTTGTTTAATTTATTTTATGATGAGAACAACAAAGTGCATATTTATATCTTGAAAAAGAAGAGAAATAACTATATTTAACAAAAAAATTATTAGAAGGAAACGTTGAATATTTTAAGTAAAACTCAAAATTTCACTTACAATATTTAAAGTTATAAATTTTTTGACAAAAATTTGATTAATTTTTCATGTCGAAATTTAGAGATTCCATTAAAATGCATGTATTTATCTAGAAAAAAATATATATATCGATCTATATACTCTGGGTTTTTATTTATGATAATGTTTAAATTTTGCATTATTAATAAAAATCGCAAATATAACATTTAACAGCAGAAGGTTCGTCGTTAAATGCAGTATAGATATCTTTAGTGGAATTTTTTTGTGTCCAAAAAACATTCAAAAAAATAAAAACATTCGGATCATTTTATAACATTCATTTCTGCATTTTTTTCCTACTAAGCTATAAGTTATTTTATGTAGTTTTAAGGATGTTTTCTGCGTAGCATCTAAAGAAAAAAAATCTATTGAAATTACATTTATAAAATTTGGTGAACTTAGTTACGATAATTTGAAATACAGGCTTATACTGTACTTATAGCTACTGAATTGAAATTTTTATGAATTTTTTGATAAGATTTCTGATTCGCATTTATAGATAAATATATTGAACAAGAAGAGTAAGGGAATTTATTGGATTCATTCATCAATACAGTATATTTTCTTCGTAGACTTTCTTTGTTTATATTAAAAAAAAATATTTTATTAAATTAAGGTAGGGTATTTATTCTGAAAGTTTTGAGAACAAATACCTAGTCTTAATTTAATATCCAAACATCCTTTTATTATTATTTTTCCTTTACAATTTTTTATGCAAATTTTCATAAAATAAAATCTAATGATTATATAGCGATATAACCATTATATTTGATTTTATGAACTTTTGAGAAATTATTTTTACAATAGCAAAATGAAATCCCGATTATGAAAATAAAAAAAAAATTCAAAATTTTACTCTTATACTTTTCAAGCATAAAATACCAGATAAAAACAGAAAAATTCAAATTTTTTATGCGTGGGGTTAAATTATATCCACCGTTTGACTCCGCGTATCGTGAAAGGTAACTAAAAGTGTCATCTCGTACCTTTTGGCGGTTGTCGCGTCCGTCATTGGGGGCTCATTCGTGGGTCTATATGGAGCAGGTCTGCCGAAGGTGCATATGTCCATCAGTAGGGTCTGCGATGAGACCCCATATGGAAAGCGGACATATCCGCCTCGCACCATAAATTCGTACCAACGGGTGGTGATCGGGGGATAAGAACAATTGCAAAACTCCCAGGAGAGAAATTGGAGAAGAAGAAGAAAAGAAAAATTATGCATATTACCATACAAATGTTGCGTTCGAAATACGGTTTAATTTTTTAATTCGTAACTGCATCCTAGCCCAACAGTGGTCTAAAATTTGCATTAGTCGAAATTATTTTGTGATAAGTTTGATTAGTTTAAGAGCTATTGGCAGATTTGGACAACAATTACATAAATGTCCGATAGATGGCTAAATGGTGAGAGATAGCCTACCAGTGCTTAGATTTGAGTATACTATTTTTCAGAGTTTGGCGATTATTCCTTCAATTTTGTTGCGTGCCAGAGTTTGATTTCATTATCCTAATATGGAGGAATCATGATACAGGCTCTAAGGTTAATTAGATTCGGTTAAACAACCTTGTCTTTTAATATTAACTTAATTAAACCTAGTCCTAATAAGCTAGTCTAACAGCTAATTGTCGTCGGCTCGATTGGTCAGGTGAAAATGCTACAGTTTTTCACTCTGCACCCGGATTCGATTCTGTTAGGAAATATTTATCATGGAGTCCGAGCTCGGTCTATTGATCCCCGTCCTTCACAATCCAGCTAACACCTCTGCAGGAGTGGGCAGCCTGTGGAAGGCTTGTTTCGCTCCTCCACTTAATACCTATATGAACGATATCTGTTACAAAATAACAGTTAATTTTTTTTAAAATTAAATTGTATTTTGACTTATATTAGTAATAAAAGGTTTATTCAAAATTAAAGATCGATATATCAGTATGATTGGCACTAAAATAAAAGAAACTGAATGATTATTATTAATCAAAACTAGTACTATGCTAAGTCCTTGCATGCTATCTAATCTGAATACTAAAGAACACAAAAAGATAGCTAATTTATATATTATTTAAACCTAGGACAGAGGATAGAAGAAGAAATCTTAATCAATTCGAGCACAGGCATCCTCATGCAGATAACTCCCTAAACTTGCATAAAATTCACATCGCCAGCCATTTGACTCGTTAGCCAAAGATGGAAGGAAAAGTAAGATTTTTTGGATAATTTTTTACTGGAGCTAAGACCAGTCACCTATACATCTCTGCCAAACCTTCCATTAGCATAGGTAAAAGCATTGGCTGATACAGTGGATAGCGCCAAGTCAATCTGGCCCCTTAGTGACCAGAGAGATTTGTCAAATGGGGGCAAATTGTTCAGTCTGGAGTAGAGGTTCTAAAGGAAAATTTTTGTTGTTGGTGGTCGCACTGATTTGAAACGTTGTTATAAAGTCGCAGAATGACAACATAGTAAAGCATTTTCTGACAATCTGAAGAACTGTGTTCAATTGCCGGCCAACAATCTTCATATTTTTCCAGGAAGGATCCAGAATCAATCTATTAAAACACATTTCTCAATCTTTCGATTGCCAATCCATAATGGACTTTGAGCAGTCATGAAAGGCTCTGTATGGGTTCATCACTATGTATATTCCTTGTGATAATCAGTAATATAGTATGAACTAACTTAATCTAATTTTAATGTGATAAAAATTGATGATACTTTATAGTAAATGAAAATAAATTTTTATCCAATCATTCAATTGTTATTTGAAAAAAATATCAGATTTTAAATTAAATAAATAAAGATATACCGATTTGAATTAGTAAAAGTATTATCACTTTATTATAGACATACTTTATTAATGACTTCTATTAATTCATTTTAGTTTTGCTGCAACTAAGATAGGCAAACAAGATACTTGCCTTTGTGAGGCCCAAAAATGCCACAAAAGAAATATTCATTTGTTACTAGAGGGACATTTTTTCCCTCACTCTCGCCGAAATTCTGACTCTGTTTTATAGGATAGTTCAATAAACATAATAAATAGGAATTAAATGCAATTATATCCATTATTTCCTGAAACTCTGACATCCATTTACAGAAAAAATTATTTTGTTGTGGCCTGATTAAAATCGCCTGGTGGCCGCATTTTGTTGATTACCAGAAAAATCTACAGCAACTGTCTGTGCTTCTTTATGTAAGTATTCAGTGTGTTTATATATTGATTTTGTGTATTATTTGGTGTAGTGTACATGACCAGTTGTAGTAAGCCATAATGGTTGTTCCTTCTAACTTTAATCTGTTATGTGTGTATTTGTTACAGAGAAAACCAGATGGCGAGTGATTCCTTCCTCATCAAGGCCATAAGGGCAGATGGGATTGTCTCTGAAATAAAAACAGATGGTGGAGAGTTGAGTACAGAGGTGTAGATATTGTTGTAGCTCTTCATGAACTAAGATGGGCTGCTCCAATAACAATGTATGATATGTTTGATGGGATGAGTTATCTCTACTTTAAGTAAAAACTTATGGTTGAGTTTATCATTGTGTTCTATGCCCCAGTCACAGTATCAACCCTCAAAGATGATATTTTTCAAGTGGATTTTGAATGTAAAAATAAATATAGGAAATTATAAAAGCTAACAATTATTGCATTTTTTTTTATTTGTTAACATCTTTAGCAATGCTTAGATTCATTTTTAATTCAGAAACATCGATCACATTAAGTTGATATATTAATTAAATTATCAAAAGATATAGTTATGAAGAAGTATTGTAATATTTTAAAAGCCTTATCAAGCCATACATTTAATAATCTTATCACAAGTTAAGTTTTTCTAACATGAAACATGTAAAAATTAAATAATTCAAGAAATAAAAAGAATATTCTATTTTAGAATAAAAACTTGTACAGTATTTTTAATCGCTTGTCGAATATAGTTTCACAAAAGAAAACAAATGATAAAAGCAAACCTTGAATGAAGAGATCTTGGAAATCTTTGAAAAGATGATAAGAATAGATCCTTGAATAAACAGTAGACGACCACGTATACAACAGCTCTTAAATGCAACTTTTTAATGAGTTCGTCAACAAAGAAAGTCAATTAATTACTATAGAATCTCGAAAGACGAACAGTGTCTTAAAATACGGTTCATGAATAGACTAAAAGGAAGCCAGTTAATCGCCATAGATCTCTCGAGATAAAAATAGCATTTAATATAATTTTTTGCTTAAAGCCATCTAATTAGTAACAATAAAGTTCCTAAACGAAAAGAAAGAATAGCTAACATTGTCATTGAATAGAATCTCGAATTATTATGAAGAAAATGTTATCACTTGTTAAGTAATTAAATCAAATTGTTTAGATCAGAGCTATTGAATAAAACCTTGATCAAAGTTTTACAATAAAGAAAATCAATTTAATGAATTATAAATCAATGCCAAACATTTAAGATAGAGTAATTATATTATTTCGATACAAGATAAGAGAGTTATCAGCAAGATCTATTGTTATTCATGTAACGTTAATGTTTATTGCATCTTTTTGCCTAAAGGCGATTTCACATAGCCAGCAATTTGCGAGAAGCGAGAAGAAACATGCGATTATTGTCGTTATTTTGAGAGTTATCAGCAAGATCTACTGTTACTCATGTAACGTTAATGTTTATTGCATCTTTTTGCCTAAAGGTGGTTTCACATAGCCAGCAATTTGCGAGAAGCGAGAAGAAACATGCGATTATTGTCGTTATTTTGTCGCAGCGCTATCACGATGTTATCGCGCGTCTCGGCGATATTCGCAAAAAGGCTAGAATTTGCAGAGAAAAGACGTTATCGCTTACATCCAACACTACTGGATATTTTCGCTGAAAATCAGCGATTTTTTAGATTTTGTCATATAGGGAACTTTGTAGTTTAACAAACTGAAGAATATCTATAAGTAATTATGGCAACATATCAGAACAAAAAGACACTTTGAAATGGACAAAAGTAACAACTTATATTTCAACAATACTGATCGTTTCGTCATATTAATTTAATTCTAGAACCCCGTTGCCAGCTGAGGAGAGAGAGTTGTAGCTAAAATATTAAATTCGCATTTTATGTGATAATTACAATTTTATCGCCGCTACAGTCTCAATTTCGATTTAGTCGCTCCTTTTCCTTCAAAATTCAACTCGCTGATTTTAACGCATAGCAAATCACTGTCAATTAAATTCGCATTTTATGTGATAATTACAATTTTATCGCCGCTACAATCTCAATTTCGATATAGTCGCTCCTTTTCCTTCAAAATTCAACTCGCTGATTTTAACGCATAGCAAATCACTGTTGCCAGCTATGTGAAACCGCCTTAACAGTAGTTCTCGCTTCACGATAATTATTACTATCCATAGATAATTTGCTATCGATAAAGTTGCGTGATTGCTTATTATTATAATATTTCGTGTATGAAAATTTGCTCTTCTTTCTAGAAAAAAATCGATGCCCATGAATTGAAAATCTAAAAAAATAGTTCTGGAAAAAATTAATTATCTACTTTCGAAGCGTGTCCTTTATTTTGAATAATTAAAGATAAGGGATCAATGTATGTATGCTATCAAAATAGTCACATTTTTATCAAAAAATCTATTGGATATTCTCAGAATGGCGGACATTCAAACTTCAAACTTCGAAAGTTTGAAGTTTCCAAGCGTGTCCTTTATTTTGAATAATTAAAGATAAGGGATCAATGTGTGTATGCTATCAAAATAGTCACATTTTTATCAAAAAATCTATTGAATATTCTCAGAATTATTCTCAGAATGGCGGACATTCAAACTTCAAACTTCGAAAGTTTGAAGTTTGAATGTCCGCCATGAAATTGTTGTTTTGTAAAACTATCATCATAGCAACAGTATATTCTTTTTAGAACATTTAATTTGAATTGCACCTGAAGATGGCTACATAGCCGAAAACGTTAGCGCAGAGTACTTAAATAAAGTATTTATCTTATGCTGCTATTTAGTGCTGTATTACCTGTTAAGTATACATTCAATATTATAATAAATATAATATTTAAAATTTGTATATAATTTTATAAAATTTTTAATAGAATGATCCAATGACAGTATATGAAGATTCTGTAGTAGCACATCTAACAAAAATTATTCATTCAGATCAACATTCAGTAGTAATATCTTCAGCAAAGTAAGTATATTAAAAAGTATGAATTAATTTAATTTTCTTATAAATTCGATTTTTATTAGTTTTATATTTTAATAAATTAAAGGTTAATAAAAAAAATGAAATTATGGGAATAATAGACATGCATACTTAAAATTTACTGATACTATTACTAAAAAAACAGCACTTTCTACAGTTGAGTGTAATCATAAACTTTTATTTAACCTGATCATTTCTGCAGAAGTTATTTGTTAAAAACTTATTGCATAAAAACAACTTATTATGCTTGTTTTTAAACCAAACATCTGGCTTATAAACACATCAGTTTACCACTTGCTACTATATAAAAGTTGAAATATAAAAGCACTATTTGCAAGGTGAAAATAGTTTTATTTGCATATAACGTTTTCGGACGTATTCCGTCCCTCTTCAGTATGGCTAACTATAGTAAACACTAGTTACATAACATAGATGTTATGTAACTAGTGTTTACTATAGTTAGCCATACTGAAGAGGGACGGAATACGTCCGAAAACGTTATATGCAAATAAAACTATTTTCACCTTGCAAATAGTGCTTTTATATTTCAACTTTTATCTGGCTTATACTCTTAAAACACCTTTTTATTTAAAAAGTTTTTATAAGGTATAAGTAACTAGTTATTCAGTTTTATTTTGGTGTATAGAATTAGTATTATATATTATATGATCATTTTTATCAAAAAAATAATAATTATTAGAGTTCATAAAATAAATTAAAATATTTTTTCATACTTTTCCAATAAATTAAATTGTCTTTTTTCAAAATACATATTTTGATTATCTATATAAATTTAATCTGTATATTAAAATAAATTTTCATAAGTTAAATAATTTATTGAAACAGAAATAAAATTTTTGATAATTTTTATTAGCTGTTTTCAATTACAGGCATATCTTGCTTTACAGTGCCTTACTTTACAGTGCTTTGTTAATATAACACTTCTTAACTATATTCCATGTGTTTATTTTATATCTCAAAATTATCTGCAAAATAAAACTTAGAAAAAGTATGACATAAATTAACATACAGATGGAGCCTTCCTGAAAAATTGGAATCAAATCCAGTCCTAAAAAGTGATAAGTGAATGCTTTATTCATGTGGCCATTTTGCAGAGTATTTTAGGGCTTACAACTATTGTGCACTTAATGAATAACTAGTAAATTCATTGGAGTTCCATCAGCAATAAAAGAATATGTTAGTGATCAGTGAATAATTTTAATGTAATAATTTAATGATTTCATATTTGACCTATTTTTTTGGTAAAATTTCATTATTATTATTATTATTATTATTAACAATGATTACTCTTATTAAAAAACTACTTATTTATAAAAATTAATTGTGGAATTTTTGGGATAACTGGAAAGAGCAAATTACAAATTTTTTGAAGTACTTGCTCATGATGCTACAATATATAATTGACCATGAGAAAATATTTTTTTATATTTTCTCATAGTCAATTATACATTGCAATGCATGCCATTGCATGACCAATTCTTTTAAAATAAACTCCAACTGAATCCAAAAATTGGCATTGAATCTTAATTACTGTGATTCCAAATGCTAATTTTACTGGGAACTATCTTCTTTTTCATAAATTTAACTTTTTATGTAAAATCAAATGATTTTGTGATCATTTGACTTTACATAAAAAGTTCTCCAAAAAGAAAAAAATCCTTTTTTGAGATATAGAGTGTAAACATTTATTGTATTTGCAAGTTACAAAGTTAAACATGTTAATTTAAAACATTTAAAAGTTTATATTATTTGATTTATTTTTGTTTTGTATATTGTTTGTTGATCTTAAGTATCATATTACTGATGCAACATTGTTCCATGTGGTATTGTCATTTCAGTCAGAGAACAATATAGTGTTATGATGTGGCATAGGTACAATCAAGGTAGTCCATTAATTTGAAAAGTTTTTACTTCAGAATTTTTACAAAAAAAATTTTTTTCTGACTTCCATAAAATTCAATCAATGTAAAAACCTTCAGTCCCAATTATTTATGTAAGTTGGCAGATACTTCTATTTATTTACTAATTATATTAAATATTACAAATGAAAACTTAAATTTATTTGTTAAATAGTATATAAATGGAATTTATCAAATTGTCAAAATTTATTACCACTTCTATCACCACCACCAATCAAATGAAGTAAACTTTTATTACAATCAAAAATTATTTTTTAGTTTAGTAATGTAAATCAGTTACATAAGTTTCTATTTAAAAGAAATTCATATACAGTACATAAACCAAATCTGTAATATCAGATGAAAAATATATTTAAAATTTTTGGCATCCAATTCCTAGTGTAATTTAAATTGAAGATTTTTATCTGCTGGAAATTGCTCATAAAAATAATAATAATTTTAATAAGCATTAGACTAAATTATATTTATTATTTTAATTTATTTTTAATAGAATTTTATGTGAAACAGTTAAAGAAATTATTACAAGAGTAGGAGCAGCCTATGCAACTGAAGGAGGTGAACAAGATAAGGATAGTATATCTTATAAAGTAAGGATTTAATTATATGAATAAATAATTCATATAAATTATCATGTTAAATTGAATATCAAAACAAAGAATTAATTGCACACAAAAAACAAAGCTCTAAACAGGATAAATACTTTATTACCAGAAATGCTTTCGACCTTATCAGTAGGTCAACTTCCTACTGATAAGGTCGAAAGTGTTTCTGGTAATAAAGTATTTATCCTGTTTAGAGCTTTGTTTTTTGTGTGCATTTTGTGAGTGTAACAGGATGGTTTTGAAGTTCTAAAGAATTAATTATCTTAAAAAATATCCTGAAACATTTTAATTCGCTCATGACTTCTTTGATTTGTAAGTTTATTCATATTTGCAGATTCTTTAATGCTGTTATTAAACAGACAACAGACAGATAGAACTATTTATTGCACAAAATTATACATTACAATCTAAGAATTACAAAATGATATAATGCAAGTTAAGAATATTACAAAAAAAGTCATATGTATATAAACCATTGGCAACAAAGCCATTTGTTGCCAATGGTTTTTCCCTTGCTTATTAAATTCTTACAGCACTTTTAAAAAGCTATAAATCTTAGTTTTATAACTGATCATTAAGAAATAGTGTAGTGGAGAATTATACTGAAAATCATTCTATAAATGCCATTTGCAATATTCCTCATTAAAATTAAAATATAAAAATGCTAAACAGAATTTTTCAGAATCAGATTTTTTATCAAAGTTCTATTAATATGATGCTATGTTTAAATGGAGATAAAAAAAAAATTATAAATTTCTGATATATTTAGAAACAAAAGTATACAAAAGAAATTTAACCTCATCTGAATAAAAGCAGAAAATAATAAATGAAACTACAGCACTTGTGAGCAGTCCAAAAAGTCTTTATTCATTAAAAAATTTAACTTAGAGGAATGCTTTTGGCTATTTTAAAGCCATTACCAACTCACACATTATTCTAATTTTTCTAATAACAGATACATTAAGGAACAACTCCTTAACATATAACGTTAAGGAATGAGTCATTCCTTAACGTATCTGTTATTAGAAAAATTAGAATAATGTATGAGTTGGTAATGACTTTAAAATAGCTGAAAGCGTTTCTCTAAGTTAAGTTTTAATTTTGTCTTATAAATATATATTATATTTGATATGTTTTAGTAATAGTAGTAATAGTAGTAGCAGTAGTAGTAGCAGTAGTAGTAATAATAGTAATATGAAAGGAGGACTTTAAACAGCCCATCTTGAGAGGAAAATTGTATAAGTGTGTAATTTTCCTCTCAAGATCTTACTCTATTACTAAGAAATCTCTATACTTATTAATTTTTCTTTCAAGCTTATAAAATATAGTTATATAGATAATTTATAAAATTTGATACAATGGGAATATCAAATTACATAATATTAACTGATAACTGTATACAAAATGGAAATTATATTACAAAATTTGGATTTTTAAATTAATTTGATTCTTATTTTGATAGGCAGGAATCTAATAAAGAAACAAATTTGATACAATTAAAATTAAAAATATTTGATGATATAAATTAGATGGGATATTTAATATTAAATTTCATATATTTTTATAATCAGTTAAGACAAAAATTACTTGATTTCTTTTTTTAAATAGGAACTGATTTTGTTTGTTATATTTGAGAAACTGCTCATTATAAACATGAAATTTTTATATATAAAAGTATTTAGATCAAACTTTGAATTGATATTTGCCTATTATAGCTGTAATCTTGTGTTTCCATCTCATTATAAAAGAATTTAACTGTATTTTCTCCTCATTGCAAATTATTTAAGATATAAGAAACAAAATACCAATACATCAACAAAGAGAATACTGTAATATAAAAACATCAGTGATTCAGAAATTCTAATGTGAAGTTCATTAAAAATTAAAAGTTTATTAAAAGTTTCATTAAAAATTAGTAAGTTGATTACTCAGCTGGTGGCCTTGCCTTATTTTTCATGCTTATGCTCTGAAATGAAATGATATCTATGAGTACAAAACTTGATGTGTGCTAGTTGATTGCTTACAGAGATTTATGCTATGTTAAAATCCTGCAGGAATGAAAATGCAAAAGAAAAATATTAAAAAACAGCTTGCAAAATATATGCATAAATATCATAAAAAGTTTCTAATCACATGACAAAATAAGAAAACTTTTTAGGAGATGAACGCACTCTACACTTTTTAATCTGACAATTGCTGATCAGATAAAGGGTATTATGCTAAAGTCTTTTCAGCAAATAAAAACAAAATTCTATTTTTTGATATATGAGCTTAGATAATTTTATAGAGAGAAATATGAGTATTTTCATGGTCATATGGTTAGAAGTATTCAGTAAAATAAAGAAATACAGTAGATTCTTTACAGATTTTGTTGGTAATAAACATGAAATCTCTAGACTTTGCTGAAGCAGCCTTAAAATGCATCTGGGGTTCAATTAATAGTGTAGATGCAAAAAAATTTTTCAGTAAACACAATTTGATTGTAACCAACAGGAAAACCAGAATGATGATGATAAGTTATCCTATGGTATCTTTTTATTGTACAGTGATACCTCGGATCACGAACGTCTCGGTCCACGAACAACTCGGTCTACGAACACCGTTTGCGAACAAATTTTGCTTCGCTTCACGAATGATGCTTCGGTTCACGAACACACACGCACGGAGCGCACGTGACTCTCAGCGCACAAAACCCAGCGCACAACCTCGCCCCC
This sequence comes from Olivierus martensii, assembly GCA_000484575.1. NCBI lineage: Eukaryota > Metazoa > Arthropoda > Arachnida > Scorpiones > Buthidae > Olivierus > Olivierus martensii. The sequence continues at coordinate 49,348 of AYEL01085647.1, forward strand.
AGTAGCAATCCAGTTCGCCCAGCTCACGTGGATACAGTAGAGTCCCAATAACAAGTATTGGGCAGCCAAATTTAAAAATAATTATTAATTTAATGGCAGTTAATTCTAAAATAAACCACTGGGGAAGTTTGGCTAGATTAGGATTATTTGAATCACGTAAATCCCCTAATTTAATGGATTTTGATTAAATACAATTACAATTATGGGTTACAAAACTTGGAAGTTTGTGACTTTGTTGTATGGAGTCTATATGGAATTTATGTTGAAAATATTGTTAAGGACCAAACTTACTGCCAGAAGATTTTAGAGTGAGCAGACTTGTAGTATAAGTGTGTTTTTGCATCAAAATATTAATATTTCTTTAATTATTAATAATGGTATATCAATTATCAAAATCATGATTTGTAGAAATGTATAATTGATTAGAAACTATTGTCTTCCTGTTGAATGTTTTGTCTATTCACACAATTATTTATTTATTTTTTAATAAAGATATTGAATTAAAAAATGAAGAATAAAGAAAAAAGTATACTGAAATTAGTTAAAATATATTTTTATTGTTTTAGTTATATTTTATTCAAAGCAAAACATTTGTATTTAACTCATTACATTTTGAATTTGTATAATTTAAATTGACTATACATATTTTTGACTTTGTTTTATCAAGACAAAAGAAGCAATAATCCAAGTTTTGGACTGTTATTTTTTTATGTAACACTACAATTTTATATCACATTAAAGAGATATTAATTATAGCAAAGCTTCATACATAAACACTTTGTTTCTTAAAGTTTAAAAGTTTAGAAGATAAAAGCAGTTGTCACCTAAAAAAATTATTAATATAATAATTTTCAAAAATAATGTGAAAATTTTAAATTTTTTTAAAGCATTTAAACTACTTTAAACTTTGCCGGATTCCAAAACATTGTAATTATTAAAAGAAGTAAAAAGATGAATTTTGAAATATGTTGCTACTGTTTCCTTCAGAAGAAGAAATAGTAAATAGACTAATGATTAATACATACATACACACATACACACACACACGTTTTAAATATTTGTACTTTATTTTAACACACGTGTTTAATAATTTTTGTTTCTTATATCAAAAAATTATGGTAACTAACTTATTGTTTTCGATGGAGTATAATCGGTGTCCAGAGAATGCAAGCTGCAAACTTTGGCATGCTTCAATACGGCCTTCCCTGTTTTAATAGCAATACTCCATTTTTTTTTATATTGCTATCTTTAGGGAATGAATGAAACTTAGGTCCTTTATTTTTTTGTGTTGCTATTACATTGAGGAATGCAGCAATTATACGGCATGAGTGCTTCTCAATGATGACAGCTGACTTCTAAGCCTAACTAATACCAACAACAGAGGTGCTGCTGCCTACAACCTGGAGTAGATGGTCTATTATGCCATTACAGTGGGCCCTTTTTTAATGTTGTTTCACTATTACAGTAGTTTCCAAACTTTGTGTCTGTGCCCCTTTTTTTCATAAAAAATTAGTATGCTCCTCATTTTCATAAGTTTAATTTTATAAACACTTTTTTCTTACAATTTAATACTACAAAACAATATACCATATTCTGTACAAATAAACTTCTTATACATAAAAAATACACTCATTCCTCGATTTACACAGTAGATACGTTCCTGGAAAAATCATGCAAACCAAAACAGTGTAAAACACGACGCAGAATTCATACAAAATAAAAAGATATGTTCAATTAAACTGTAAACTGTGTAAATGGATCTAAAGTTAAAGAAAAGTTGAGGATATGTTCTTTATAACCGTGTAAAATGAGATAAGGATTAAAGAATAAAAGGGGATTGGTTCATTAATTTTTAGAGACAATTTAATGCTTAGGATTGGTTCATTAATTTTTAGAGACAATTTAATGTTTATACTTTTTTTTATTTTTGAAAATTAAAACAAACATTAATTAACACTGAATATGGTAAAAAAAAACAAATTAACAATTTTGCACCACTGGTAGCTGAATAGGGTGCTGAACTCAGCAGAAAGGAATATTTGTTACAGAATTTCTAGAAAAAGATGATTCTTAACTCGACAGTTATCGTATGACCTAGAATGTAGGAAAATTGTATAAATAGGCGAGCTGAAAGCCTGAGTTGGACTATATGAAATACAGCTGTATTCACTCTTTATTAATCTCTACAAACTCGTAAACCTACAAAACATGACAATATGATACTCTTTTTAATTTATAAATGGCATAATGCAAAACAATCAAAATAAACCCCCAAAAAAATATTTTCATTTAAAAACCGTGTAAATTGAGTACCATACAAATCAAGGGATAAGTGTATATATTTATTATGTAGTAATAATTTTTAATATAATTAAACAAATCTTACTAAAAAAAACAAAAAATAGAATTCTTGTTTAACACAACATAATATTTAATGTGATGGATTAGCTTGTTTTTCAGCACAAATTCTCAGAAATCAGGTATCATGGAAGATTCTTACTCTGTTGTCAATACTCTACTCTGAAGATTCTTACTCTACTCGCAATTCTTTCTGAATCACTAAACGAGATCAATATTTTGTCTTTAAAATAGCTACAGCAGAAAGTTTCTGGATACATGGATATATGTACAGTCGGTTCTAAAATGTATTGCAGGTAGCAGGAAACAGTTCGGCATTTGCACAAACCACGGAGTTCGGTGCATTTATCATGTCTAGCGTTGGTTGACATGCTAATTGCATGATCAGCCATTCTATTATGGTGACCGTAGGAATCGAGGATGGGAGGTTGATGAGAGCGCGACTTATTTTTAAATTAATTAATCTATAATGTCAATTATTCTTACTTCAAATTCGATTTTAATGAGCTGATTACCACGATAAATTTTATAATACCCGATCTAATAGTTCAAAAGTATTAGAGAAAAATTTTTGAATTTTGAACATTTGACATTCGATATTGTTCTAAAAATCCAATATTGTAATTAGTTCAATATACAGAGTTTCAAGTTTGATTGCTGTTTTTCTCATGATCTATTCAACCAACAAACTTATAAATTATTTCAACCGTTTAGACACATCAGTAGACTTGGTGAACAACTACATTTTTGTTTAAATTATTGTATGCAGGGAGCAGGAAATTAGCATAATCTAATATTGCGTTAATTTTCCTATGTTATGCAAAGTGAACACCAGCATATTAAATAAGAATCTCTGAACACCCACGTTATTAAAGTTACAAGATTAAGTCATGCGACATGACATCTCATCACTTCTATTAAAACTTCTGGAAAATCTGCTAATTAGTTCGAAAGTTATTAATGGGAAATCTTATAAGCCATATCATACTTCGGAAAGTAGACTAAAAATTAGCATTTTCTTGTTCAACATAAGTTTATTTATATATTATATTAACAGATAAAAAATTAATATTAATACTTATAAAAGTTTATTTTATTTATTAAAATGTGAACATAAAATTCTTAAGCTGCATACACTAGATTTAATTCTATATTCGATTTATTAGAGAAAAAAAAAATGAATTTTTTTATTTACATTCCTTTTCTTGTTAAAAAAAAATCATATACCATTTATTTATCTTCATTTTTTCTGGTACAGAATTAATTATATTTATTGATTTATATTCTACAAGCTAAGATAATGATATTCAATAATATTCATTAAATAGAAATTTTAATTGATTTTTTAATGACATTCTTGAGCTAAATTCGAAATGAGATTAATTTTATATTATTGAAAACAAGCAATATCAAATTTATTGATTTATATCACAGAAAATATTAATTCGTTAAGCCTGTGATTAAATTTAGTAAAAATATTTATTAATGAATTTGAAACTTCATTCAAATTGAATTTTAGAACTGAATTCAGAGGAAAATCATTCATTAACAGATTCTTCATAAAATACTAGTAGAAAGTATAGTCAGTGAATGCAATAAATTTAGATAAGGATATTTATTTGATGGTAAATTACTTTTGAAATTAATTTATCAATATTTTCTTGGCATAAATATTATTTAAAGTATACAAAATTGTTCTCTTTTGATGCAATTCTTGGTTAGTTACTTAAACCTCGTTACTTTGAAGAAAAATTAATTCCTGTTGCTACTACTATAACTTAAACTTTACATGAGTTATAATAGTAATTCAATTAAAGAATATTGCTTAGCAATATCTTAACTTTCCACATCTTTCTCTCATGTGATGAAACATAATTCCGCGAAACATACTAATGGAAGAATAATGGTTTGATTTCATTTTTTCCATGTATCATCTAAATAATCGCAATTATCATCAATATATTATACTAAATCGTTTAAAATTTGGTAAAATTTTGAATAAACATTGAATAATTCATTCTGAGACGTCAGAAAGATGTATTCCTAATTAATTTGGGCGTTTATAATATATATATGTTGTATTTATGTTCATGTTTCTTTATTGATGTGTTTTTTTAATTTTTTTCTAAACTATGTAAAAGTTTTAAAAATTTCACTTAACGCCATCTTTTATACCATATACAAGCACCCCTTTAGATACGAACATAATTCGTTCCTAAGCTTTGTTCGAAAATTAGGTTATTCGTAATTCAAATGTTATTATTTTGTCTCTAAAAGTTCTGAATATATTGTATATTATAATATATTTCAGAACTGGAATTAAAAGTTTCTTATTTCACAGATTTTAATGAATATTTCCGAATATAAAGCGAGAATTTTTAGTGTAATCGCTGCCATCTTGAAATATTGCCATAATATGTTAACTAACTGTGTAATTTTACGTTATATTGGTTGATAAAATATTTTTGCTATCATATTACTTAAAATTAATGAAGAGTTTTTGAAATTTCGTGAAATTTGAAAATGAAATTTCACATTCGTAAGAGAGGAGAATCTGTATATTATAAAAATTATGAAGCAGAAATTTACCTCTCATAAATTTTTAATTCATTTTTTCTGTCGAATAGCAAAAAATGTTTTTTTTTTTTTTTTTTCAGTTTTCAAAATAACTTTCATCCATCTTAACAGAACTGAAAATACAACATTTTTCGAACTATAAATTAACATGTAATGTGTACAATGATTATAAAACATGCATGGTTAAAAATTTACGAAATCGACTTTTAGAGCCTATATACAACTTTCTAGAGCTTTTAGAGCCTATATCATATCTTTTAGGCTTGGATACAGCGATGTAGAATATGTTATAACAATTGTAGAAATCTAATAACAAATCATACAAACGTAACGATGATTTCAAGCATGCCTTACCTTGCAAGAGCAATGCATTTGGAATCTTAGATAAGTAAGATGTGCATTTCTATTCTAGATATTGTTACAACGTTCAACAAAAGTCAAACTTGCTGAAGATTCTATAAAGAATTTAAAACTGAGGATAAAATCAAATGATATCTTTAATTAGGATTTTTAAATGGAATAGAGATATTTAACTAATAAATATTGTTACTACTATAGCACGAAATCGTGGTCCCAAAATATTATCAATTTTTACAACTCTGGTAAATTTCGGAAGTAAAGCAATTTCTGATCCTGTCCACCTTAACTTTCCTTCCCTCCTACCGAAGGAAAAAAGAGAAAGATCCTTCTTTTCCTTCGATAGGGGTCTATTGGGCTCTGAAATAGCCTTGCGCTTAATCAAACGAAAAATATATTAAATTGTATCCCTAGTTTTCAAAAGGGAATACTGGAAAATATTTTACAACTTGATCTAAAACGCTTATAAGCAACATTCCTCGTTAATGAAAACAACGGTTGTAATGCCGTAAATATTACTAACTGTATTATAAAATATCTGCATTTACTAATTTATAAGAAAATAAATATCAAAAATCTATTGTATGAAAGTATTTTATGAAAAGAAAACATTGAAAATGAGACAAAAGAAAGAAACAAGATGCTCATAATCAATATGAGCATCTTGTTTCTTTCTTTTGTATGGTAAGCTTGGTGGCTAAATTTTTATTGCCCCCATTGATTATGAGCATCTTGTTTCTTTCTTTTGTATGGTAAGCTTGGTGGCTAAATTTTTATTGCCCCTTTCCACTCAAATAGAATATTAAAGGAGACGTAATGGGCCAAAATTAAATGCGAAATTAGAAACAGCAAAGAACCGTTCTAACTCAACCTATGTGATGACGTGTGTGAGAACAATCCTGTATAGAGGAGTAATAATAACCTATTCTATGTTAGGTAGAAGCTTAGAACTGTTAGTAGAATTCTAGAACTATGTTAGCAGTATATCTAGAAAACATGTTAAGAAGAAACTTATCTTAAGTTAGTAAAAGACTTGTAACTATGTTATATTTTTATTTTTTTATGAGCATCAGTATTCTCTAACGTGTAATTTATTTTCATAAAAAAATATATAGAAAAACTGATAGACCCTATACAACGAGAAAACTCGAATATCTAAAATATTTTCTAATTTTCTGAATGGTCATTCAAGCAAAAGATATTCTTAAACTTCTAACAAATGATGTGAATAAGTCATAAACAAATTTAATTCGGTTTCAGTACGATCGAAATACCGGCCTAATTAATTCGAATACGTCGTCTATAAAATATTTCAGAAAAAAACAAAATATGGTACGACTTTACCAAACAAAGAGAGAAACTTAATTAAGAAATACTTTTTCTCTTATTCAAAGTAAAAATAAATATAATAATAAATCCGATACAGAATTAAAATTAATGGTTACAGCTTGAGAATTTATGGTTAATATATTTGTAGTAAAAATAAATGAGCTTTGGCAACAACTAGAATTTTCTTATTACTCAAAAATTGTTATAAAAAAAATATTTCTTATCTTAAACTTATTTTTAAATATTTAATCAATATACGACCATTAATAATTAAACTATTTTTTATAAGGTGAATGAACTTCTGATTGTAATAATAATTTGATTAATGTTTAAATTAATTTTTCATTCATTACTAATTCCGTAATTAATATTAATCATAAAAATGTGAAATTAGATAAATACCTGGAGAAGAATTGAGAAAGATAAAAATTGTAATTTTACTTAGATTATGGAATATTATTATTATTATTTGGAAAATTATAATTTTAGAATGTGAAAACTGACTACAACCACAATATTGAGGCTTGTTAAACAGCATCATATCTGTATAATCAATACCATAGATTGAATCTACAGCATTGGAGAGTATTTTAGTCGAAAATATGAGTGACACGGAAGACGTAAAGTATGATTGAGGATAATTATTTTAAAATTTGTTTATATATAGTTGAACTCGAGATCTAATAGCAGATATTGTTTTAGTAGAAAGTATTTTAATATTAAATCATCACACTTATCTAACTTTATTGTTATCAGAATGATTGTGTTATTCGAATAAACTTATATTTTTAATTAATTTTTTTATGCAAATATCATAGTAGACTATAAACCAATGGTTCTCAACCTTTTTTTCTGTTGAGGAACACATTTCAATATTTTAAAATTTGGCTGCACACCTAAATATTTTAAATAATAATTTTGATTTAACAATGAATTTTAATAAACAGATTATTGTATTTATTCTTATTTATTACATTCAGATTACAGACATACTCGTACGAGATCATTAAATGGCAGTCTTCTTCTTCTTCCTGTTAATATGGAGAGTATAGCAACCGCTTTATCCTCCGAGATGTTTAATGGCAGTCATTTTTAAGCAGAGATTTAGTTATTAAGTTATAGCGCCACCAGCGGATTTTGTCTTTTTAGAGAAATTATAATTTTAAATTAATTTTTATTCCTTAATTTTTAAAAACGACAAAAAAATTTCGGTTGTTGCAGAAATTCGAGGATTATATTTTTCTAACGATATCCTACTTATAGGAATCGGCACAATGGTTCGACTGCGAAAAGAATATCCAGCCAGCCACGTTTCACTATTAATATATATGATTCATACAATTACTATACAAACAATTCATTCTTAATTTTTCGCGGCACACCGTCAAAGTTTTGGCGGCACAGTGGTTGAGAACCACTGCTATAAACTAATGTTTTTATTTTAATAATTAAATATTATTTTATTAATATGTTAAAAATGATTTACAGTTATTTTTGATGACATTTTCATCATCACGCGTGTAATTATGATGAAATATTAATTTGAGAAACTTTCAATGATTTACAGTACATTTATTATTATCGATCTTATTGTCTTGTGAATAATGCTTAGAGCCATATCGATAATTATGATTATAACTACTCTTATATAATTTAGAATAAAACTGTTTAATAAATTTAAAATTATTCTTAAAGCACTAACTTTCTACATCATTATTCTGAGCACGAATTTTATTGTTGCATCGTAACATATTTTTTTCTTACAAATGTTTATAATAATTTTCATGTGAAATAAATAGTATCAAATTTTTTTTTAATTTTCAATCTATTATCTTGTAACTATACCACATGGAAACATCAAAATTAGCATTAAGTTCGACTGCCTAAAAGTTGAATGCTCTACAGTGTTTTTATTCATGATATACAGTCGAAGCCGGTTATTACAGAGTCGGATATAAGGGAAATTCGGATATAAGGGACAAACGCGTCAGGTACCGGCGAAAAATCTATGTTTTGTGTGTATTTTTCGTCAGATATAATGGAAAATTCGACTATAAAGGAGATAATTTTTCATTTTTCTGTACTCTTCCTTGTGATGAGCTACTTTTCATTCTGCTTTACCTCGGCCGGCCATCAGTGTAATTTATTTAAAAATAATAAAAACATCATATAAAGTCAATTTGTTGCTTTTTTTTCTCTCTCTCTCTGTTCCCCGACCGCAAAATTTTTTTGTCATTATTAATAATCTAAAAATTAATGAATACAAATTAAATTAAAATTGTAGTTCCTCTAAAAAGACAAAATCCCAGGTGGCACTGTACCCTAAAAATGGTGCCACTCTAATAATTTGTTATATAAGTTCGTAGAAGTTTTGAGTTATACTCCAAGTTTATGATATTAAATGACAGGATTTCCTCTCATTGATAATATTTCCCATTTTATGTATACCGCAGATACAAGATTCATAACCAGTAATCGAATAATTACACAACTCAAATAATCATATTCGGTTAAAACCGAAATAACAACCCTACTTGAAAACTCTTCAGTGTTTAACTTTGCCCACCCAACGACGAGCCGATTTGTTGCGCGTTCGGATATAAGGGAAATCCGGTTATAAGGGACAAAAAGTGTAGGTCTCGATTCCCTTATAACTGGCTGTATATTCTGTGGACAGTCTAATAACAGAAAGAAAAATAATTATTCAAGACAGAATATATCTAAAATCCATTCAGGTAACCGTAACATTATTCACGTATGACAAATGGTATCAAAAATATCGACCACTTAATGTTTCAACTGCCACCAGTTTGTGATGAAACCACTTACAATTCTCAAAATTAATATCACATACGACTGGGATAATAAGGAATGATCAACTAAAATTTTAATCCTCATCCATATTTGATTCTTGAGATAGCTTGATGATAAAAAAAAAACGAATAGATAAACATCTAATTTTTATTTTTAAATCATTTAACAAATACAAATGTAACTCTAAAATATAACAAACTCAAATCTATCAATATTAAATGCTTGATATATTGTAATGAATTCTAATTTGAATAATATATTTTATAGATTTTTCCTAAGCGATTAGAAATCCTATCCTGTCTGAAAACTATCTTCGAAACTCGGTATTTAAATTAATTTGAAACTTGCATTAAAAAGAAAAAAAAAAACAAAGACGTTAACGGAAGAAGCAATAAATTAAGGAAGAATAATAAAAATTCTAATTTTATTCGAGGTGAAAAATTTAAATAGAAACAGTGTAATTTAGAATAGCCACTTAATTATAAAAAAGGCATTCTTTAAAGGATACTAGAAAAGTTTTTCTACCGAAATAAAACTCATTCCATTTACAGTACAGCTTACCATAGTTTTATATATCTGATTCATTTTCAAAATAAGAAAGAAAGACTTTAAAAGTTAAAATTTTTATGAGGCTTCTCAACCCCAAACAATCAATAAGATTTCTTTTCTGATAGTTGAATTCACTCCAAGTTTTTCAAGCCCTCTTAACGAAATGATAAAACATTCAGGACTATTTCTTCTAGGAATGATATTTTTCAACAAACTTTCGTCCTAAAAAAAGAAATTTAGATTATTATTTTTGCTATTGTTCACGATTACGCATTTTGACTACAATTTTTGTGTACATTTACAACAGAGCGCATCAATAAAAATTTATTTTTTCGGTAGAAAGTATCGTATAATTTAAAATTTTTATAGACTGACTAAAGTATAGAAATTTTCACTCGACCTGTTAAAATTTATTTATTAACCTTTTTGCAGCGTATGACTAGCTTATGATTATTTTTATGGACGTAAAATAACAATATTAAGTGCTATAATACTTCTACATCATAACTTTTATAGTAATTTTCAATAAAAAAGAGAAGAGACTTCTCTTCTTTAAAATTAATAAAACGATAGAAATACAGTATCTTCAAACAATTAATGATGACAATGTTGACCATCCATTGAATTGGAAGAGATTATAAACAGTTTATAAGTTGTATACACGTAATAAAACTTTTTAAGTCGATGAAATTCTCTTGAATTTTAATAATTTTCAATTTTATCAACTTGGAAAGAAAAAGGTTAATCCTAGAAAATTTCATGGACAGAAAATATTTGATGAGAATTTTATTGGATGGCTCCATTCTCCATTACTCTGAACTAGATTAATCACGTAACTATAACAGAATACTCCCGATTATCCGGATGATTATCCTGTTGCGGATTAACCAAGATAATCCGCAACACGGAAGCGATGGTTAATTATCGATATTTTATCTTATGTGCGATATTTAAAGAATTTTAAACACTCCACATTGATTTCTTTTAAATAATTAGAGATAAAAATTAGAATCAAATTAAAATTACAAATATTGTAATAATTCCTTGCTGCAAATAAACCAATTTCTTGTTTCCTTTTCGATAGATTGCAGAACATTTGGATATATGTATGTGTGCAATTTATTTATTTTTTAATATTAAATACAGGTGTCTTTGTCCATAATTCCCAGTTTTTTGAATATTTTGCGGATGATCCAAGGTAATTCATATTCTGATTATCCCAGTTAATCGGGAGCATACTGTATTTAATCGCTTTAATAATTTTTCACTTAATAATACTGTTTGAATATATCAAAAGCCATATAGTTTAGGTCGTGCTAAAGTCATACATATAACACCTACTTTTTTTACAGAAAACAATTATAAAATGTCTACAATCATTTCTATTTTTCTTATATGAAATATATATAGATATATATATATATATAACTTTCAATATTTTTACGTTAAGTTAAAGATGCACTTTAGTTTTATTAGGTATCTGTCATCCTACTATAAAAATGATAGAAACGTTATTTATTATTGAATTTTTTCTAACATCGACTTTTCCATTTTCGACATTGCAAAGTTTTTCTTCTTCTCCTCCACCGTTCGAAATGTGTCAACTTTCTAAACACCTACCAAATGTGCTGTATAAAAAGCAACGTTTCTGGTACTGCTCACTTGTAGATAATCTATAATAATAAAAGACAATGTCTGTCTGTCTATTTGTGGCAAACATCAGTCCACACAAAGCCTGGAAATTCGATTTCACGTCCCGAATGGACATAGTCATTACAATGCCAAACTTGATCAAAATCGGTCTGGAATCAGAGATTTGAGGAAAACATTGTTTAAATGTTTATATTTTTATTCGAATATAGGTGTTGTTTGATTTCTCGATTTCCAGAGAGATTTTAATATCGAATTCTTGCGTTTATTATGATATTCAATCGCGATAATTGTAGATTTACGAATAAATTCAATTAGTAAGCTCTCGTAGAAAAATTTCAGAATTTATTCATCTACTAAAATATTTTCAATACGTCTTTATCTTTCATATGCTAATGAAATAATATTAATGATAAATGAATAAATTTAATGAAAGGAATTAATGATAAATGAATAAAGTTCATTCAACGACAAATAATTATTAGTATAAAATTATTTTTTTATTTTAATAATTGATATCGATCGTAATTAATATCATTCTTAATAATAGATCAGTATATCGTATGGATAAAAAAAATATTAAGTGAGGAATAAATGAATTCAATATTTTTATTTTCAATATTCAACTTGTCTTCAAATTAATTTTAATGTAATCAAACACAAATTCAGTACTTCAGTCATAAAATAATTACAGAAAAATTTCTTCAATATTTATTTTTTTTTTTTTTTTAGAGCTTAACACCAGTTCTCCGCAGTCGCCATTTTGTCATGGGGTAAGAGCCACACTGGCTACTGTTATTAGATCATTTTTTTTTTTTTTAGATAATTTTTGGATCAATTGAAAGGAAACAGAATCCAATAATTACCGTATATATAAATACGAATAAATGGTTTCTATAAAAAGAAATTTCAGTCAAGAATCTTATAAGCAAAAGGAAGAGGGCAATAGAAAAATTTATATATATATAGAAGCTTCTCCAGTTGCAAACATTCGTACTTACAAACGTTAAATTTAATTTTAAAATTTCCCAAATTTTCAAAAACTCTTCAATAAATTTTAAGCAATATGATAATAAAAATGCACTATCAACCAATATAATGTAAAATTGCATAGTTAGTTAACATATTATGCCTGCATTTCAACATGGCGGCGATTACAACAAAAGTTTATCCGCTTTATATTCGGGACTTTTCATTAAAATCTTAAAATAAGAAAATTTTAATTGATCCAATTATGAAATATAATAAAATATGCAGTACACAAAGTTATTTTAGTACTTTTGGAGCCAAAACAACAACAATATCTGAGTTATGAATAACCCGATTTACTAACAAAACTTACGTACGAGTTATGTTCGCAACTAAAGTAACACCTGAATTATTTTTTTATAGCCATACCGAGAAAAGTGATAACTTAGAGCAATTATTTAGGATACTAGTCTCTAGGATTTTAAAATAAATGAATGAAAGTTGTAAGCTCTTATTATTAATACTCACAAGTAGCATATATAGTATAGTCATGCTGTGCTGAGCTCAGTGTAGGTCCAGGACAGATAAGAAAGGTAGTTTTCGTTCCAAACTGCTCATTAAGTATTTTTGTAATCAGTTCTAAATAAATATGATTTATGTATATGTATATATATCCCGTACTATTTAATTTTCAGTTGGCTCTATCCTAAAAATTAAAATATCAGAAATCTTTGAATAAATCAAATTTCTGTAGTTCAATGTACCATGTATCCACCATTACTACATTACTACGTAAAAAGCAATAGTCACATGACCATCATTATAGTCAAATGAAACTTTTCAGCGATATACGACGCGAACATTGAAATCTATTAAGCTCCATTTCAGTTAGATAGCTCAAATAGCATTAAACAAATAATCGTCAAACTATATAACATAGTTAACAACGTATATTCAGTGCATGCAAGTGTAACTTTGAAAGCACAAAGTAGCTTGGTATAAGAACAACTATTAGATTGATGCATAATTCCGTAGCGTTCTGATTTGGCCTGGCAACATTGCATTAAATTAAAATTTTTTCCGAATATTTTTATGATGATGTTGCACTGTAAATGCACAAATCACAGAAGAAAATTTTAGATTTAAAAATTCATACATTTTAATTATTATATTTATACATTATATATCATTATTAGATTAAAAATGACAACATGACAATAACAACTGCAAAATTTAAATAAAACAAATTATAATCTCTGCTATAATCATTTAAATGTTTGATCTTGGAAGTCATATAGTATAACCCAGTTTTTCCCAAACTTTTTCTATGACGGAACATTTCACAAATCTTGAAATTTTTGCGGAACACTGGTTATTTTATAGTATAGGTGGATATTGATAAATAAATTAATTAGGTAAAACAAACATCTATCATCAAATTGTATTTATGTAAAACAAATTAGCCATTCCAGTTTCAACTTGGCACAGTACTTTAACTAGATCATATGACATTTATATTAATTTTCATAATTTTTTATGGAACATTTATTGATCTTCCGCGGAACACAGTTTGGGAAACGCTGGTATAACCATTTTCCAATCATTTTACGTTTAAAAATTTAGAAAAATTAATAAAAGACTTATATAGTTAATATACACAAATATATTTATTGGTCATATACTATATATGAAAATAAATTTTTAATATTCATACAGTAAATTTATATATCATTTGTTTCATTAAAAGTTTTTCTTTATATGTGTAACATATATATCATATAAAGAAAAACTTTTAATGTAAAAACTTATGCTGTATATATATATATAACCAAACTTATACTGTATATATAACAGAAAAACTTATACTGTATATATAGTACTAGGAGACATTTTGCAATATACTGTAAATTAAGTAATATTTACATAAATACCAAATACATAATTATTGTAAGATTAACTTAAATTCGAGTGTATAAATACAAAATAAACGTACATGATAAAATGTGTTGATTTCATAATTACAGATTTTCGAAGAAAAGGTATGTCAATTTAATTATGCAACTAAAAATGGCGTTACAACGCCTTGGGCGGTTTAATACATCACAACTTATCGTAGAAAAAGTATGATGAATCTGCATCTTCATTCCATCATCTGCTAGTCGATTCCATGAATAATAAATTTTAATCTCAGTATGTAAAAATCTTTGAAATATTGCAAAATTAGCTAAACAATTTTTATATATATAAAAATATATTAAAGCGACGAATTTTGATGATATAAAATAAAAATTTTTTTTCTAATATACAATTTAAATAAAAAAAATACAAAATTTGGATACTTTATATCATTCTGAATACTTTATCTGTCTAAATAAAAGTTTATAATTAATATTCTATTAAATGTTGCTACTCTATCTTAATCTAACTTCAAAACAAAAAGTAAAAACTTTGAAATATGTTTATGAATAAGATTAAAAGGTATTTACTGTATATAAACTGTTTCTTGCAAACGACGAAGTAACAGATTCTCACTTAAATTATACACGAATAATTATAAAGATGTTTATTTTTTAATATTTGCGTTATAATAAATTACATACGTATAATAAATTACATACACAAGTTTATAAATGTATTATTTTATCCATATTGGAGTGTGAAATTACATATACCTTGCAAAATATAAATTCTAACTCCTAACTTATAAACTGTATAATTCAAGAATCAAAATCATGCTTTGTGATTATCAACTTTTTATTCAAGTTATATATTTCTGCTCATATCAAATTTATTTAAAGGAAATTTTAAATTTTTATTTCAAATACAATAATTTTTTTCTTTCAAAATTAGTTTTGAATTTACGATCGAAAAAAAGCTAAAAGAAAATTTGTATTTAAATTTCTATGAAATATTTTACAATTTATTCTGTTTGTAATATCTGTGAAAAATTCAATATGACTACTCAAAAGTATTTTATACTTTTTTTTAATTCTTAATGTTTTTAAAGTTTATCACTGTTGACATATTTTTACACGAACATGCTTATAAATAAATAAAATCATTAATCGTTATTATTTCTTAAAACATTTAATGTGTGTCAAACAAAATTTATCACCTTATTTGGATTATTTATAATATATATTTTTGAAATACGATCCCGAAACATCTTAAACTTTAACGAGAAAAAGCAGCAATATGTTTCGTAATAAAACTCGGGACAGTGATAAATATCTTTCGGAAAACTAATGAAGTATTCAATATTAATAAAGGAGTTAGTAATCTTCAACCAAATCATACATTTAATATAATGATTAATAGTTAATTAATCGTTACATAATATGAAATAAAGATAAGATGCAAAATGTTATTAAAATATATAAATTAAAGCAAATTTTAAGATAAAATGCAAATTATATCTTTTCTGATTATATTATCGTTCTCGCATTCTTTCATTAAAATCTAATTTTAGTAATACGATAATTAGTCACGGCTAGGAATTAATAATTAATTACAATCGATAAAATAAAATTAATAAAAAAAAGGAAAAAATATTCTTATCATATCATCTCAAGATGGACGATCATATCTGACAGAAGGCATCTGGATGACGACGTGTTCCATTATATTTAATATCCTTGTTCTTTTTGTGAATCATTACAACCATTAATTATCTTTTTTTTTTTTAACTATGGAAATGGATTTTGATCAAAGACGCCTTTTACATTAAAAAAGTTTTTTTTTTTTTTACTTTCAACGCTCACTCTCACAAATGATTAGCAAACGTAATTCAATTATTTGCCTAATTTTTAGATATGAAAATACGATAGTATTAAGCAAATTACTTCATTTTTATGCAATGGAATTGACTCGTAGTATTTTATAAACGTAATACATAAAAATATATTTTCAGGAAGAATCCTAATTGAAGATGCTAAATTTTAGAAGTTTCTTCCCAATCCCATCATACCTGCACTAGATATGGCTCCGGACAAATACTAGAAAGACAACAACATCCAGCAGATTCCTCCTCCTCATCTTCGTACGTCTGCAGCTCCCTGACCTCGTGCATCGCCGTCTGGTCGCTGGTCGATGTGTCCGTCGCCAACCATAGTAATAATGGCAGCCGAGGCGACCAATACTTCTATTATAACCGTTGATGTGATCGCTTAAGTCAAACAGTTCTAAACTTTTACTTCTTCGATCGATGGTTTGATGATAATCCACTTTTTATAAAACGCATAAATTGCAAGCACTACTGCATTCTTTAATATTTTAGCTTGATGTTTAGAACCCGAACATAAAGTTTAAGTTATCAGTAAGATAACCATAAATCAATAATGTTATAAAAATGCCTGTATTTTTTAGGGAACAACACAAACTATCAATTGGAAATTATCCAAAATGCGTTCCATCCAAAATTCTAGAAGTGTAAACTTTACTATTTTCTGGAATGAGCCTATTTAATGGAAATATAAATGCTACTATTTAAAAATGTGCAAATATTTTGCAAATTAATCTTAAGTAGAAATTTTTATCATAGTTTTTAGAAATAATTTGAATAACTGGATAAAAATTGAATAAAATTAAATGAAATTTAAAGAACCAAAAATAGCTTTTATATATTTAAATTTTATGAATTAATTTTTAGTAATGGAAAAAAAAACTAATTTTTTCAAGATTTCTTAGTTATTAAAAAGTTATGAAATTTTAATAATAGATTTATAAAGTAAAGCCATATTTTATAATTAATTATTGTTCATAAAAAATAATTAATCTTATGATAGATCCTGATTTTATTTTAAAAGATATTTTATATTTTAAAAACTATGATAATATAAAAATATTTATAGTCAAGTATGCTATATTGATAACTCTTATAAGATCAGATTAATAAATTTGAAAGCAAGCTTATATCAAGCTTAATTAAAATGAGTCACATTAAAAATTATTTGAAATTTAAAATTTTAAACTTATTCATATTTAAAATATTTCAAATTTAAAATCAGAACAAGTTAAAATAAATTCAGTTATATTTAATAATAACTTTAAAAATTATATTTTAAATTCTCTTATATATGCTATTAAATACTTTACTGTAAAAACGCATCATCTATTTTAGTAATAAGAATTCATTTATTTTTTTGAACAGAATGCTAGATAAGTTTTTACTATATTTGTTTGATTTTCGATTTTTCTGATTTCATAGCAGATGACAGAAGTTTTACTACAAACTCGATCATATTGTATTATATAGTTACTGTATTTATGTAGTTTAAAATGCCTTTTTACAAATGTTTAGCATTTATTTATTGCAATTAAGATTCATATTTTCAAATTTTTTGATACTTCATATTTGAAAAACTCAAACTCAGGAACTCATTATGTAGGAATTCAAACCAAGAACTACCTGTACATTATGCATTCCCCTTTAGTTTTTGTCTTCATAAAGTATTAGCAAGGATGAGATGTACAATTTGACATTTATAGGAATATTGTTTAGGGTAGGAATTAGTAAGCAAACAAGAGGTGATATCAATGAATTGATAAAAGAGAAATGTAGTGCATACAAAAGTATAAGTATATGAATGGAAGGGTGATGTGATAAGAATGAAATGGAAATACAAGTATTTTTGGTGGCTCTGAAGGCTTCTGCAGACATACAAATGAGAATGAAAAAAACAAATTCTAGGTGTACTGAATGATGTGCTAAATGAACCTACTGGTAACAAGCAAATAAGTATAATAGATAATTTGAGTCAGCCATTTAGGATTGACTGATTTGGAGAGAAATAATATAGTATTGTTTAGGATGTATGATGATGCTATAAAGAATGATAATAGGAAGATATGTTAAAGTCTGTATGAAAAGAGGGTTACTCATCTTAAAATACATTTTACAAACATAAGGCCACTCATCAATATGCCTGGAAAAATTGCACAAAACATCAAATGATTATGACTGATTTAATTTCATATAATGAGAATTTAAAAGAAAAAAATTGTGTACACAAGTTTGATGAGAGGTTCCAGTTCAGTTTTGATGAGACCAGTTCAGTTATTCTGGTTCATTCAGCATATTGAATTTACTCTAGAATTTGTCTTTATTTTTATTTTGCTCTGTATGTATAGATACATACAGAGCAATCAAGAACATCTGCATTTCCTATCTTAAAGTTGGTATAATTTCAATTTGATGAATTCAATGGGGAATCTGCTGAAATGGATGGAGGAATGTGAACAAAAATGTGTGAATAAGAATAAGAATGAAAGTAGATGATCTGCACATGAAACAAGAAATATTTGAAAGGAAAAAATATGAAAAATAGATCTAGTGATTGAGAGTATATGTAATGTGGAGGATACATGGACAAATTAAAAAATATTTGATAAATATTTCATGATAGATAGCTAATTAAGTGGAAGTGTCAAAAAGAAGAAAGAGAGATAATGGAATGATCAGGTAGAATGCACATGTAAAGAAAAGTATATATCTGGAAATGCAAAATGAAGCATGAGTGCAGATAAATATAAGAGGTGCAAAAACAAAAAAAAAAAAGGATGCATGGATGGTCAAAGATAAAAAAAAAAAGTGGTAAGAGAAAGAAAGAGATAAAAAGCTGAAGAAACAAAGTTGGATTTTGAAGAGAACAGAATATATTGGAAGTACGAAAAATTTTAGTAGTAATAAGGAAGAGCATATATCATACAATGATAAAGATGTAAGAATATGAATCTGAAGGATATGAAAATGACAATATTTTTATGAGTTTTTAAGCATGATGAGAGTAGGAATGAATGCAATGTATATATGTGAGCATAAAGAAAAATGATCTACTGGTATATAGAGGAGACCGTGATTATGAATGCTGTAAGGCAAATGGATGGATTGGCTGAGAAGTAAATATATAGTAGGAAACCTGTTGTAGAGTGAATGTGGCATTGATATAAAGTGTTTTAGGTAAATGGTATGGATTTGAACGATTGGATTAATGCTATGAATGTCTATCTACATGATGAATGAGAGATATTAGTATAGACAAGAATTATAGAAATATAAGTTTGCTAAATATATCTGAAAGTTATTTGGTAAGATTGTGATTGAAAGAGATTACATATGAATGTGGATAAATCTCTCTCATGAAGAAGATATTCATGAAGGAGAGAATATCCTATTTGTCATGCAACGATTTTGAAATCTTGAGAGATCTATGATTGGATAAACAGAAATGTGTCAAGGTATACAGCATGAATGAGAGCTGCTTGACTATGAAAGTGATATATGCTGACAGGTATTACTGTATGCTGCAAGTCTAAGAATGAATAAAGTCATATCAGGATGTTTTGCAATTGAAGGAGGAGAATTAAAAGTTGCAAAGTCACGGATTAGAACGGAGTGATTCCTCACAAAGTGTGTGATATATCAACAGCTATTTAATACATAGTACATCCCAAATGTTTTGGAATGGTCAAATATCTCAAAAAATATGCATTCTATAAAAAAATGTTTTAGACAAAAGTTATTTGATTTCAAAAGACAGAAAATCTGTATGTATGAATATCTGTATTTGCATCACTATAGATGGTGCTGTTGACTGTGATTGATTTCAAAAGACAAAAAATCTGTATGTATGAATATCTGTATTTGCATCACTATAGATGGTGCTGTTGACTGTGATCCAATGATCAATTCAATTCAATTTTTTAACTAAAATGCTATAAGGTAAATGGATGGCATTGGTTGAGAAGTAAATGGAACCAGTGCTGGATTAACCTATAAGCAAAATAAGCACTTGCTTAGGGCATCAAAGGAAGGGATGCACCACAGAAATTTTTCATATCCGAATTTATCATTTAAATTATTAAATTAATTAAATTTATAGCCATTTTCAAAATTTAAATGAGAAATGAATAAGTTCTGTTTATAAAGTGTTATCATATTTATCCTGCAAAATAAAGTACACTGTGATTGCAGATTGGAAACTATACAAATTTTGAACAAGTCTAGATGCATTTGAAACAGTACAAGTGACAGGTACTAACTCATAAGTAGTTCTTAATTTAGTGCCAGCTGTCACTGGTGTTAATTGCATGTGCATTCATAACCTCATTCTTGCTTTCAAAGTCTCAAACAGCCTCAAAGGTGCTTAAAGACTATTCCAATAGCACAAGATTCTCCAAACTTTTCATCGTGAGGGCCACATTAGGTACTTCAGCATGGGTCTCCAAACTTTTCACCATTAGGGCCACATTGGGTACTTCAGCATCGTTCTGTGAGCCATACAAAAAAAAAAACTCTCTAGAACTAGATATATGAGTTTTATTGAAAGCAGATAAACCAATACAATAACAAAGCAGATATAAGGAATAAATTTTTTATTTTGTTTTGAATTTTTAAATTTTTTTCTTTGTTTATCCATTTTAGCCGACCTTTTACAGTCAGAAAGACTAACTTTGATTACAGTTACTTTTTGTTATTCGGAATATATTTTGAACCCAATTTTAATTAATGCATTTGAAATCTATCAACACACTATGTTTTTTGCGGATTCTTATTGAAAAATTATTCCAATTGGCGGGCCGGATAAAATCATATCGCGGGCCATAGTTTGGAGACCCTGCAATAGCGCACTCAGCTCTGGCTGTTTAGTCTATTAAAATGTAAGTACTGTTTTATATTTTAAATTACTTCTTCTATTCGGAAATATATTTTGAACCCAATTTTACTTAATGCATTTGAAATCTATTAACAACTCATGCTTTTTTTTTCGGATTCTTATTGAAAAATTATTCCAATTGGCGGTCCAAATAAAATCGTATATCCCACGGGCTGTAGTTTGGAGACACTGTGATAGCACACTCAGCTCTGGCTGTTTAGTCTATTAACATGTACTATTTTATTTATTTTGAATTACAAATGTAAGGGTGCACCAAAATTAGTTAGTGTTTAGGGCATCTAAGGGTGTTAATCTGGCCCTGTATCATGTAATTGGATGATGGTGATAAAAACTTGCTGCAAGTACTCATATGTAAGCATATGAGTTCATTTTTATCTGCGTTTATGACTATGTAATAAAAAATAATTATAAATAAACTAACACATTAAGTAATATCATTAATATACAAAAAATTTATTTAGGAATGTTTTTGATATCATAGATATCATCATCAGCTTTCTGTTTAGAACAGAATAGAACAGTTAAGAATAAGTTAACAGAACTACATTAAAGTTCAAAGAACACATGCTATTGTTTTTAAAATAATTCTTGTACATGCTCATTTTTAAGCATTTTTTTACAATTTAAATATATATAACATACATGATTACTATAAATTAATTCTTTCTTTACACGAAATACATATTTTATTCACGAGTATTTAACTGTGTATTTCCATGCTGCTGAAATAGTTTTTCTATTTTTATTATTTATAATTGATTCTTTCTCACTCCGTTTCATAATTTCTATAGTTTTGGCTATCCATAAGTCTTCTTTATTATCTAGATTTATTATTATTTTTGCTCTATCCCACTGTATCTCAATATTACTTTGCTAGTGACTTGTGCATACAAATGTTGTTAAATTAGTTTTTTCAACATCGTCTTTGTGCTTTTTAATTCTATCTTTAAGATTCCTCATGATTGCATCTATGTAGGCTTTGTTTTGTCTAGTATTTACATCAATAGTGGAATTCTGTATACACCTGATTTGTATTGATCATTGTATTTGTTTTTATCATTCCTCAGTATACTGTATATAATAGATGCTCTTTTATATGCCTTCTTACAGTTACTTTTCTTTAGAAATCTTCTAACTTGCTTATTACTATGTAAATTATACGGTATTGGAACATATTGCTGTTGATTTGTCACTCCTGATTCTTATCTAGCTTCTGTTACTGGTTGTTGTCACTGTGTAGTTTTGTTTTCTATTTTATTTTTTATTATTTATTTATTTATTTATTTAATTATCCACCCTACATACATGATTTACTTGTGGGCAGCCCCCATTATTCTACAATATACTTCACATTATAACTCCTGGCTGCTCTAATCCAAAATGATTGCAAAGATTTCTCAAGTCTGTATGTAGGCAAGAAAATAAAATCTAATTTCAGAGTATTATATTGGTACATTGAACCATAAATTGTTAGAAGGCAGTTCTCTTCTAATATATTTTGCTAATAAATTGAGATCTTGCTTTTTCATTAAATCAGCAATCAAAGGTAAACTCAGTACATCTTGGCCTTTGTCAGACAGATCCCGCACACAACAATCATATAATTTCCTGATAGTACGACACCAAGTCAAATCTAGTAAGTTTAGGTAAGATGCTGATCCCGACGAATATACCTGAATTCCATAACTAATTATAGATACAAAGCTTGCGTGAGTAAATATACTGTATATACAGGTATATGATGACATTATAAAGCTATAAATCATACCACAAAATTTATAATTTTTTTAAAATTCTTAATACCATTTGTAGACGTTCATCAGTTAATATTGATCTCAATTTGGACTTATTAATACTCATGATCTTGTAAAAGTTCACCAGTTAATTTTGATCTCAATTTGGACTTATTAATACTCATGATTGAGAAAGATTTTTCACATATATAAAGTGCTTTCAAATAATGAAAACATAAAAGCACTTATTACATGTATTTTCAACTTAACAATTTTTAATTATAATATGATAATTTACTTTTTTATAAAAAATAAATTTTATCTCTATGAATTCAAGAATTCTGATGATCTGACATCGCGAGCCGCACTTTGGGAACCCCTGGTCTAAACTATCAAAATAACTTTGATAGTTTAGACTATAAAATTGACAGGATGGGATAAAAAAAAATCCAAATTCTAATGAGCTGTTCAAATATAAAAAATGCTTATTTACACATAGTTTAAAAAATAATTCAGCAACTGAAAAAATTTAGGACCCATCATCAAAAAATTGTTTTTACAATGATTACACACAAAACCGACTTGCAAAAGCTGGATTAATAAAATTAGGATTGAATTTTTTTATAACTTTTTTTTATTGTTTTTTGTTCCATTTGCTTGATGTGTTTACATGTCAATAGCAGTGAATTGGTTAAACTGTGACAAAATACAATTTATTTATTTTTTAATATTAATAAGATAATTTCAGCATCTTGGTAGAAATTCACTTGTCTCATCGTCAATCTGTAAAAAATTATTAAAAATAAAAAAATGAAAATTTCGGAACAACAATATAAACAATAATATAGCTAAATAATGTTCTTTGTTGTTCCAAAAAATTTAACACAGGTTTGTCATAGGTTTACTGTAAGTGTATGAATTAACTTCTCTCAGATTCATTCAGTTGCTCATACTACTATTGGATACATTGTATACATCTTTATAAACAACTAAATGTAATAAAACAGCAAAACTGGAAAAATATATCCATATTTAGAAATGTCACTCCTTTTATTTGCCTCAGATCCATTCTTCTCCTGAGCTCTCAAAATACCCTGTGTGTTCCTTAGAAATGAAATTTTAATCATTTGTATATCAAGTTTTACAATTCTCATTCTATTTTTTAGGGTTATGGTGGTTTTTTTTTAAACAGTGCATATACATTTTTTTTAAATTGCAAATATTTCTTTCTTATATTAATAAATCCAACCAAAAATTACTGATTAAATCATAATCAATTGTGTTTTGTATTTTTATATAATATTTGACCATTTGAGGAATTTGAATAGAAATTTTGTAATTTTGTGTATAGAAAATCACCAAACTAAACAATTGAACTATTGAAATCAATAAATTCTACAAATTATCCTTGTTTCAATAGGTAATTAATATTTACTAATTCTACTAGCCATTCTATTTTGTTCAGATTTTTTGTTAATTGTTAGTAAACATTGATAAAATAGGAAGAACTAAGAGATATTTCCATCTTTCTTATTGCATTACGATGCACATCTGGCCAATTTATTTTTTCATAAAAACCAAAATCCTCTTTGGATTTCTTTCAGTTAATGAAAAAAGGTACTAATGTAGATCTTTCATATAAATGAAATGCTGCTAAATAACTTTTGTAAAGATGGAACTCATGTTATAAATGCAGAGAATCATTACAATGCAATGATATAGAGAAAAATTATTTGTACTGAAAATTTGAATAATCATTAATTATTAAATTTAACAGTTTTGTGGATGTAAACATAGCATTTCTGTTGCAATTAAGATATGGAGAATGTGAAATGTCCATGTACAGAAAAGACACCTATGTCTCAATATTTATACTTAGAGATTTGAATGAGCCATGGTCCCATAAAACGGCAGCATTTAGAGCATTATTAAAGTGCATAGAAACATACTGCAGCACAGACCGAAAAAAGAAAGCAGAATTTGAATGGGTAGTAAAACAGGTAAAATTACACATGTACACTAGGAAAACTTAAAAAGAAATATAAAAACAACAGTGGAAGCAGACATGAAAAAACATTAAAAAGAAATGAAAATAATAGATCTAAATATAGAGCAGTGAACCTTTCAGAGAAGAAATACTTTATTTAATGTCCTATGCAATGACAAAGATGAAATAAATTAAGGAAAAACGGAGTCTACCAGCTACCGTCAAAAACTGTGATACAGGAATGTATAAGAATTATATACGCTGCATAGCCAGAAACATCAGCAAAAGAATAGCAGAACAAACAAAAGATGCTAATGAAGCCAAATGTAATATGGCACTGGCCTGTAGAATGGTCACTCACCATGTAGACATGCTATAGGAGAACACATGTATCACAAAACAAATAGAACTGGTAAAGGGAAAGATTGCAGAAGTAACAAAAATATATGAAACAAAGAAGGGACACTATGTAATAAACCAATTAGACCTGACAATTGTTAATAATATATGGAAATGGTGGAAGAAAAACAGGAAATTAACAGCAAACACCACTGTACGCTAAAGACATATAGGACTTTCAGTATAACAACATTTAGATTTATTATTTTTATTTATTTATTTTTTCTTATTTATGATTTATATCAAATTATTTATTACTAACATATTATATATTATTAATAGAGTAAATTGAGTCACTATCATCCTCTAAGCTTTGCTACTCTTTACATTTGATATATATGCAATGTAAAAATAAGACAAATGTTTATTATTTTTTGAATTTTGAATCAAATCTATAGAACTCATGTTATTTTATTCAATTTTCTGTTTAATTCTTAATAATAATAAGTCTTACATAGTATATGTATATAATATATGTACAGTTGATGAAGGTCGAACAGACCGAAAACGTTTCTGTGTTTATATAATTGTAATAAAGCTTTTTTGTATCCTACCTAAGTGCTTAAAATAGAAATTTTATCATGTATCATTTAAAAAGATTTAACCTAAAATTATAATTTTTTTTATTATTAGAATACATAAAATATTTTAAAATATTTAATAAAGTATGTTTTTATATATTTTGTAATAAAAGTATTTATCAAAAATCAGTTATTTCTATAGAAATTTGAATATTAAAATCAAAAAGATCTTAAAAGTTGTAATTATTTATTTATTTAAATAGAATTGGTAAGTTAATAGTTTATTCATGAACACATTTTAATCTGAAAACAGTAATTTAATAAAAATTTAAAAAGTTTCTGAATAATAATAATAATGGAATTTTTTTTTGCAAGTAATACTTTCATTTAGAATAATCATATATACTACATAAAAATATATAATTTATTTGTAAAACTTAATATCTACTTCATTCACTTTTCTGTATATGTATTACTGGTAGATAGATAAAAATATGATTCAAAGCTTTATTAATTATTTAACACCAATATCCTTTCCTAATCATTCCTTTTCTTATATCTGTTTCATACAATACTTTGGTAACTTCTTCCAGCTCTTCTTCAGACAAATTCTTTTGATGTACTTCTTCCTATGTATAAAGTTCAGAGTTCTCTTGGTAAGTTTTTCACTGTATAATGCACATGCACTTCACAAATACAATAACTTAGAACATATCAAATATTAAATAAAATTTATCTTTAATAATAAATATAATTATTATCATAAAATTTTGATTTCATATATATCATATTTCCTCACTTTAAATCTCAGATTTTAGGCATAATTTTATATGAAAAAGTAGAATGCAACAGTTAAGCAACACTAAATTAAAAGACAAAATCAATTTGAATAAAAATCTTTTCTTATTAAACTGTTTTTAAATAAAATTTAGTCAGTATGTTGATTATATATAGAATACTACATATTCTAGTGTAGAGTATGGAGTGCTAATTTTCATTCAAACAACCAAACTGTGTTTTATTGTAGGGTTTTAATTGTGAATCTCTAAATATGTTTAAATAATAGTGTATCTTATAAGATGATGGATAAAATTTTTTCAATTTTTCCTCAAAAATCAAAATACATGCTAATGCTTGTGAATTTATGATAAGATTTAGTATAAGTAAATCAAATTGATGCTCATTGTTACATTTTGATAGACACATTACCAATCAGAAGTATGAAAAAAAATTGTTATTGATTATTGGAATCAATTTCATTTCCAAATAGTTTTCTGCTGTTTTGATTTTGGGTCCTAGTATCTGATCTACTCATTACAGATGATTGTAGATGTTTATATAAAAAGAAATCAAGCTTTTGTTTAAGAGAATTCAGTTTGATGATATATTTCTGTGAAAAATTTTTTCCACAAAAGTTTCCATTGTGTGTGTATAATATTATATATTCTTATGGATTATATTGATGGTCTCTCATATAAAATTTTGGCATGTAAAAACAGTTCCTGCTTGTTAGTTTGTATGAAGTATTGTTTAACAGCTACAAAAGAATGAGAGTGAAAAATGGTAGAATAGTTGCTATATGAAGTACTTTATGATTACATTGCATAAGTAATTGGTATCAGTTTGTGTTTAAAAATATATATATTAAATTTTCAAGAAATAATTTTTTATTTGTTCAATAAAAACACTAAATTAATTTAAAATATAATATTTAGATGATTACTTAAAAAGCAAAGCAGTAAATTAAATTTAATTAGGTTTTGACAAACTCAGTGTGATACATATATCCCCACAGTTGGAGCGAATTATAGAGGATGCTCATTTCGATTTGATATTTGGTATTTTCTTTTTTTAAAATACTGTATTATCCAATAGGTAAAAATGTCTTCCAAAGAAAAATCGTCATTCAATTTCTTAAATAAAGCATAAATATCAACAGAGTCAAAAGCAGCAGAAATGTCAAGAAACAAAACATGAGTAGCGAGATGATTTTCGAAGTTTCTATAGATATTTTCTATAATTGTATAAGATTAGAAATGGTAGATCTGTGTTTCATTGCATAGCATTGATTGTTAGAAATATTTGTATTAGCAGAGTGATATATATATTTTAGCAATACCTTTTCAAATATTCTTAATAGGCAGTCAGTAATACATAAAGGTCTGTAAGAGCATGGCAGTGAAGGAATTTTATGTCTTTTCACAATAGGAATAAGCTTTACCAATTTCCATCTATCGGGAATATATCCCTGTTCAAGAGTACGGCTAAAGTTGAAGGCAATATGAGCAATAGATTGTAAGGAATAATTTTTTGATAAAAAACCATAGGAATCTTATCGACACCTGATGTAAATTTCTTATTTGATTTAAGAGCCAATATAATTTCTTTTTCAGAAAAAGCAATCTTAACACAGGTAGGTTTAGGCAGATCAAAATTAAGCGTATTTTAAGTAGTAAATTTTAACTTTAAAAAAGCATAAATATCTCAGTTTATGAATTCCTGCTTGGCAAGTTTGCAAATTTTTTTAATATTAAAAAAAATCAAAAATACAAACATTAATTGCAATGAATAAAAGCAAAGCAGTAAATTAAATTTAATTAGGTTTTGACAAACTCAGTGTGATACATATATATTAAAAAATTGCAATCATATATGAACTAATATAGAAATAAATTATATTTAGCATTGAAGAAATAATAAAATTCAAATTTAAATCAATATATATTAAAATATATTTTTATAAAAATAATTTAATTAAAAAATATATTAAAATATAATAAATTTTGGATTTTATTATAGCGAGCAGTAGACCAGGATCACCTTCTTCTAAACTTAGTTATGCTACATATCAAGGAGGAGGTGATACTGGCACCACTGGTCATTCTAGACGAAAATCTGGAATACCATCAGTTACCAGTACAAGTAGAGAATCAAGTCCAACTCGAAACTCACGTTATATGAATGGTTAGCATTTATTCATTGCAATTAATGTTCATATTTTTGAATTTTTAATATTTAAAAAAATTTGCAAACTTGGGGAATTTGCCAAGCAGGAACTTGTAAACTGAGAACTGCCTGTATATACAGATATACTTTGCTATATTATACTAATTGGGACTGAAAATCTCTGTGTTAAACCCAAATGTATTTATGTGAATATAATAGCATAAATAACTTCAAGTAACTTCGTAGATAATGGCGAATTTACATATTTCTTAGAATATGCTATCAAATTAATGACATTCCATAATTTTCTAGGGTTGCATGCTGATGATCGTATATTTTTGGATATAAAGTAAGATTTATCTTTTCTATAACTTTTGAAAAGTCTATGTTTCAAATTGAGATATTCAAATTTATCAGAAAATGATCCGTGTCTCTTCCATTTTTTACATAATAGACAAAGCCTTTGTTTAAGTAGACGACTTGCCATAGAAATCTAACGTGGATTGTTTACAGTAAAGTTACCCCATGGTACACAACCCTCAATGGCTTTATCAAAGAGTTCGTACAACATTTCATAAATTTGATTTAGATCCAAGTTTGAATTATAAATGTTCTCCAAGGAAATAAACATATTCTCTGAATAAGCTTTGGCCAATCACATCTTTTCCAAAGTCGTATGTTATAAGAAATAGAATGGTTCCTATTTTTCAACAAACTGCCGGAGAACATACTTAAGGGAGTATTATCCGAAGAGAAACCAACTAATTATACTACATAAGCATCACAGATATTCGTAAATATTAAGTCTAAGAAGTTTTCCTTTCAGGGAGGAAACTGAACAATTTGATTCAAATTTAACAAAGAGAAAATTTCCTCCATGAAAAATCGTTGATGCTGGAATAAATAACAATAATATGGCTGATTGTTATGCCAGGTTATATTTGAAAAATTGAAATCACCACATAATATTAAGTTGTTATACGTATTTTTTCCAACACATCTGCTAGACAAAGAATAGAGTGAGATTTGTACTCGATAGACTCTGTTGGAGAAAAATATATGCAAGCCACAATCAATTGAAGATAGGGGAAACTTAACTACTACAATATCATTGTTCTTTTGTATTCAACAGGGGTGCCTCTGCCTCTTCTGTCTATATGGTGTGTCTCTATCAACTTGTACAAATAACCCTCGTACAGACTGTAAAGATCATCATCATATTGGGTGCATCAAGTTTCAGTTATGCAAATTATTGTATAGGAAAATGCTAACAGTG
Source organism: Olivierus martensii (assembly GCA_000484575.1). Lineage (NCBI taxonomy): Eukaryota > Metazoa > Arthropoda > Arachnida > Scorpiones > Buthidae > Olivierus > Olivierus martensii. Next base: position 79,488 of record AYEL01085647.1, read on the forward strand.
CTTCGAGCTGATCAATTTTATTTCTTATAGATTGTGTGTTTTGGTAGAACATAGAAAACTCATGAGTCTTGTTGTCTGCCGACCTTGCTTGCTAGGAACTTGAAGAAGTCTTTTTCTTTTTCTTCTTTTGTATGGTAAGCTTGGTGGCTAACTTTTGATTGCCCCTTTCTACTCAAATAGAGTACTAAATGAACTGTTCTGGGCCAAAATTAAAAGCAAAATGTAGAAAAAGCAAAAAACCATCCCGACCCAACTCAATCTGACCCAATCTGAACATTCTGATATCTCCACTCCGGGGAACGTGGGGGTAGACATACCACTGACACACCTCAGCCATCAGGAAAAACCAATGGAAGTTCGTCATTGGAGAAAACCAACAGCTGAAGTGCACCAGAGGAGGCAGTTTGCCTGGAAATAAGAATCCATTCACACAAACACATTCATTCTATGCCACTGGCATTATATCCGATAAAACTGGAAATCTGAAACCAAATAAAGCAATTGGGAACAATAGAACTAGAGGTAAACAATTGGAAACATGCTAGAGTCAAAAGAAAACTACTGAACAATCAAAAATACAAGAAATAGCAATGAGAAACATCCGGAAACACAAATAAACAAAAGTACAAATGCAAGTTAAGTTGTTTGTTTCCATGGCATTTCCTATTGAAGAAGTCAGACCATCTAATATTTGAACCTGAGTCCGATTGTTTTTATCTGAATGATTCTCAGGAACCTTAACAAAATTATCATGATAACCGCTGATATGATTTTGTTAATCGTTAATGGAAGCATAAAACGGTCGCAACACCATGTTTTTGTGAGTACAGTAGGGCCTCAACATTCGCAGATTTGCTTATTCGCGTCCGACTTTCTTGTACAGCTTTTTGGCATTCGCGCTTTGCTTATTCGCAATTTTCCCCATTCGAGGGAGAAATTTTTCCATAAATTTTTAATAAAAATTTCTGTATATAGTACAGTACAGTATTTATTTATATTAATATCACAATTTATTCTATTAGAAACACAAAAAGCCATCAACCTAATATCATGCAGTTGGATTGTTCAACATTCCCAAAATTTGATAACAATATTATAATAATATAAAAAGTACTTGTTAGTAGTAAGTCCTCCATGCAGTTGGATTGTTCAACATTCTCAAAATTTGATAACAATATTATAATAATATAAAAAGTACTTGTTAGTAGTAAGTCCTCCACTTATGATTGCAATTACTAGGCTCCCTCAAAAGAGGTCTGCCAATGTCAATTGGCCCACTTGGCCCCCATCTATCCTGGGTTGAGTATAGTATTGTATAGTAGGAAAGGAAGATTTTAAACATTCTTACCACTGCGACCATCTAGTGATTTATTGTGCACATCAAACAGAATTATCCATAAGAAGTCCCGACTTATACACAAAAGGCAGCATTTTCCTCAATTAGATCATAAAAAGATCAGCCGGTGCAGAAAAATGCAACTCTAGAAAATCATACACTCTTCAGATCTACCCTCTTCTTGAGTTTCATTCCCTATCATCTGCAATTGTACTATTAGCAGTCCCAATTAAGTGAAGATGTCATCTAAGATGACAGTGCCTTGTATTAATCTTATCCTGATTTTTTTTATAATTCAAACAACTCTTTAGTTCTCCATAACGAGAGATTTAAATGAGCTTTCAATTACCTTAGTCCAGGTGGACTTTCAGGATGAGAAAGATGCTGAACTGTAAACCAGTCCCTGACAACCTGTCGAAACGTATCAGCCCTGTTGCCCAAGGCAAGCTCAAGTCTATAAAAGGGACAAATGTAACAATTGTCCCTTTTAAAGAATGAAAGTCGAAAATCTTAATTGATTTTTTAAATTTTTAATATATCGAATGAAAGTCGAAAATCTTAATTGATTTTCGACTTTCATTCGATATATTAAAAATTTTAAAACAGATTGGATCTTGCAATTTTATTGATATTAAAAAATAACTTCTATTGAATTTCCAATAAACAGACTCAATACGGGAAAAAAAAGCTTAATTTTGTTTAATTTTCGAATGTTTTAATAAATAATTTGATGACATCATAACTCGATGAAAATTATAATGCTTCAAAATACTGATAATTGAAATTGCATGATTGTTTTTGTCGCATTTTCTATAAAATTAAATATATATGAATACTATACCAACTAAAATCATAAGATCTATATAATAAAATGCACTTTCGTTCCTGACCAATCTACACAGGAACGACTATTATCGGAAGAGTTGATGAAGATGGTCATCAACTCGCATCAGCATTGCCAGTTCCAGATGATGTCAGCCGAAAAATAAGTTCTACTGCTATTGGCCAAAATGAATTGTTACGATGACACCAGTTGAGACAATGACGTCAAAGTTACGTTGTGATCAATATCCCTCATCAGCTCCCGTCAACATCAGTCTAGATCCATGATATAGAATAAAATTCGAGAAAGTGTTGTTGATATAAGCGCATAATATATTTTAAAATACTTAAATTCATGCATTTATTTCTTAAAAATAAATTTTAAATCTTGATAATTACCTAGGACTATTTTAATTAATGTATTTTGTAATTTTTTTCATCAATAACAAATGCTGTATATTAAAGAATTCGTCTTATAAAAATTGAAACAAAATTAAGCATATCTTCTCATTGACTTGCAATGAAAAATCAGAATGACAATGTAATTAATATCATTTAATATTACCAACGTTTTGTCAAGCAATTTAAAACTAATTAGAAAATTTTGATAAATATTAATGCACAATTAACTAAATAAACTGATACTGTTTGATTTATAATATTAAATAACAATAAATTTTATTTTCTTTGTCAGTTTGAATAAAGAAAAAATTAAAATGATGATTTAGTTTTAGAATAATAAATAAACTTACTTTTCAAAGGCATAAAATCAATTATAAAGATTTATGATAACAGTGCAGGCGCTCCTCTAGTAACGAATACAGTTCGTACTTAAGTTTCGTTCGTAAATCGGATTGTTCGTAACTCAGATGCTGTTAGTTTGCCTCCAAAAGTACTGAAATAACTTTATATACTGTATACTGTAATATATATCATAACTGGACCAATTAAAAGTACCTTGTTTCACAGATTTTAATGAATCATTCTGTTAGTTTGCCTCCAAAAGTACTGAAATAACTTTATATACTGTATATTGTAATATATATCATAACTGGACCAATTAAAAGTACCTTGTTTCACAGATTTTAATGAAAAGTTCCGAATATAAAGCGAGGAATTTTTGGTAGAATCGCTGCCATCTTGAAATATTGCTGTATTATGCTAACAAACTGTGTAGTTTTAAATTATATTGGTTGCTACAACATTTTTATATCAAAATTATTGATGAGTTTCGAAATTTTATGAAATTTGAAAATGAAATTTCATATTCGTAAGTATGAATGTTGGTAACTGGAGGAATGTCTGTACAGAAAACTGTTCTCCTCTATGGGAAACTGAAGAAAGCCACCACAAGACTATGATAGATTTTCATTTTTATGAAAAACTGCATTCTGAAACTTTATGAAATATGCCAGTTATAAAATTTCCATAAAAGTAATCAATGTGCTCGATGTAAAAATCTTGTTGTCCTTAAAATTTCACAAAAAATAAATATTAGCAATAATGAAAACTCTTGTGAAAAATGGCAATTTATTAAGTTTCATCAGTCTATCTACTACCAGTCGGTTCATCAGTCGATGTTTCTATTATTAATTATCTTTAATTCCACTCTGAATTTTTTCTGTTTCTACTTTTATGAAAATCGATCTTAATATTCAACTTTTATATGAGAAGAAAGTAAGTATTATTTATTAAAAATGTGCATACATCCTATGGTATTATGTTATATTCTGTTTAGTGCATAATTTAATATTGATTTTATCTATGTATATATAATAAAATATAATTCAGATTTATATCAGAATCCACTAAAGAGAATTCCAGAAGGAATGTCCAAATTCGAGCTCAAATTAAGTGCTACAGACGGTCTTTTATTGTTTTTGTGAGTTTTATTATCTTGGCCATTAAGAGCTATTTAATCAAGTTAAATAAAAAACTAAAGAACAACTTAAAAAAATTAAATTAAATTCTGATTTAGAAATTAAAAAAAAAGTAGTAGATAAATTTAATTTCCACAATAAATGTTTCAGCAGTGAAGATAGAAGAAGCTTCTTCTTGAGTCTTCCTCTATCCTCCTAGAATTCAATTGCACAGTAATGAAAGCAAGAATAAAAATAATTGGAAAGAATTTAAAATAATTCGACTTTATAACTCTGCATGTGAAAATTTATTAATTTTAATTCACATAAAAAAGGCAGTTTTAGAATTATTGTTACTTATGTACTATGTCTGAAATGACTGTTATTTTATAGTATAGGATCTATAAAATCTAGTATGATTTATTATTGATTATATGATATAGTTTTAATATTTTATTTTTTAAATATGATTAGAATTAATTATCTATTTGTCGTGTATTGTCATAAATGAATGGCAATTAAATAAAATACATTATTTTTTAAGTTCTTGGGAAGAAATTAAAAAAAAATAATCAATTTTAATCGTGATAAACTTACAGGATATACTCTTTATAACCATTTCACGCATATATTTTTATATTCTGCGTATTCTCTATATATAATCTTTGCATAATCAATGCAATAATCCTTATGCATATAAAACGCTCTTCTAGTCACGAACATAAAATTTTATTCTCAAATTTCAGGAAATTTTAAACGTTTTTCAATAATTCTAAGTAATATGATAGGAAAATTGCTTAGAAACCAAAATAATGTAAAATTACACAGTTAATCAACATATCATGGCAGTATTTCAAGATGGCAACGATTTCACTAAAAATTCCTCGCTTTATATTCAGAAATTTTCATTAAACTCTGTGAAATATGAAACTTTTAATTAGTCCAATTTTGAAATATATTACAAAATATGGTGTATATAAAGTTATTTTAGTACTTTTGGAGATAAAATAACAAACAGAATCTGAGTTACGAATAACCCAATTTACCAACAAAACTTATGTACGAATTATGACATGAAACTTTTAATTAGTCTAATTTTGAAATATATTACAAAATATGGTGTATATAAAGTTATTTCAGTACTTTTGGAGATAAAATAATAAACAGAATCTGAGTTACGAATAACCCAATTTACCAACAAAACTTATGTACGAATTATATTCGAAACTAGAGCATTTATACATACATAAGGATTACCTGAAATAATAGCATCCACTAAATATAAACGTTATAATATTATATATTTACTATAAGGAAAGAGTTGATATTTATTTATTATACAAACTTATGTAAATTATATAAAATATTGACTTATAAAAATATTTTAGGAGCAATAAATCACTTAAATTTCTTTTTATTATTCAATTCATTGAAATGTAATTTCGTTAGATTTTTAGTTCTCTGGAGGCAATTTCGGATTTTCTTCGAGAATTATCTTCTTAGCTTTCAATCTGATTGCTATTTATATTTTTTTTGCATTCGATAATGTTTTGAAAAGAACTGTTTGAAATATTAAAACTTTCAACTTGGAAAAAAACAAGTATACCTTATATGAAAAATTCTATTATTAATTAAACATGCCAAATTTAATTGGCTTTCATGTTATTTTCTGTTCAAAATTAAATTACAAATGAGAATTTTGCAAAAACAGAAATCGTAATCCAGATAATCCTGGTTGCAGTGGGATAACAAACAGACCCAACGGAGAATTCTGATAAATATGAAGTTCGTTAAATCGAATGTTTATTGTATTAGGTAGATGGCTGGATAAACACGAAATGTCGGATAAGCTCTAGTTAGTGATACATCAAAACAGCCATTTTTATACTAGCGATGTGTTGAATTCAATAAGAAATTTTAAAAATTTTGCTGTAAAATAAGGAAATTAGTTTAAATATTTAAAAAAATTAAGATTAAATATTAAATTATATAATTTACTTACAGAAAAAATAAATATATTATCTTGTAATTAAGTTAATGAATTATAAATGTTTAATTAGTTCTCCTCATATTTCAAATATAATTAACAGTTTCACAATGACATTCTACACACAATGACGATGCTAATCTAGTTATTACACTCTAGTTAAGTCCCATTTTACCAAAAATGTTTGATATAATTAAAATATTTAGATTTAAATCCTACTTAGAATCTTGTCTTAGCGTGAATGCTGTGCCACTACGATGTTGCCTTCAGAACTCTTTCAGTTAACAATAGATGGCTTGCTGAGCTAAAGTTCTGACTGTAACATCATGATGGCGGCACAAATCAAGAAAAATATGAGTTTGACATATATTAGGATGGGCCATATTTTGTAGGTTTATTCTATATAAATTCGGCTTTACATAAATATCAAAAACGAAAAGAACTTTCGTTTCTGACTTTTCATTAAGAATGTATGAAATTTATAAATCCTATATATTTTTTCTATCATGTCGTAATAATAAATAAAACCATAAACTATAGAATAAGTTTTAAATTCTTCAAAACTTTGAAAATATTAATGTGTTTCTATTTCGAAGAATTTAATCGTATTATTATAATGAAGTCTAACTGAATTTAAATTTTGTTTACGTAATATATTCAATGAATAAAGGATAAAAAATGAAAATTGGAGTACGGAATATATTCTATTGTATTTTAAAAAATCACAGTCAATAACGTTTCCCGAGTAGGATGAAGATTTATTTGATCAAAGATATCAGAAAAGATACAGTCTGGAAATCCTAGCATTCTTTCGCTTCTGTCAAGAAAGTAGAAAGAGTCATTCCGTCTCAATCCTCTTTTTACTAGTTGGAATCGTTATCCAAAACGTATAGAACGTTTTTTTCGGTCATAAAATTAGTGAATAATAGTATTGAATGTAAATTGTAAAAAATATTTCATGTTGCTAAGATATAATTCTGGTAATTTAGAATTAAAAATGGCCCCATTAAAATCATCTATTCAGTACTTATCCTATTAAAATGTTTATTATTAATACAATATTAACGTGTATTTGACAATTCCGATAATTTTTGTCTATATATTTGAACAGTTTTCGCAGTTTTCGTAATAAAAATTTTTTAAATAGTTCATATATAGTAGTATATATGAACTATTTGAAAAATTTTTACGGTCGATTCCGCTTAATTGGATCACCGGTTTTTGGACCAAATCTCAAAGAATGGAAACCAAACTAATAAACTAATACATAAAACAGTCGATTCTGCTTAATTGGACCACCAGGCCAAATCTCAAAGAATGGAAACCAAACTAATAAACTAATACATAATATTATTATTAATACAGTGGATTCCGCTTAACTGGGGCAACGCATAATTGCGCCAAATCTCAAAGAACGGAAACCAAACTAATAAACTAATACATAATTTATCGGAAACCAAACTAATAAACTAATACATAATTTAAACGCTTAATTGGGAGAAACCAAATTAATAAACTAATACATAATTTAAATGCTTAATTGGGACCAGTAGCAGAAAAGCTCAAAGAACAGAAACCAAACTAATACATAATTTAAATGCTTAATTGGGACAGTAGCAGAAAAGGAATTTCAATTTTTGATATATGCTTAATTGAGACAGTAGCAGAAAAGGAATTTTCAATTTTTGATATATTAGTGATTTTTTTCGAAAATATGTCAACACTACGTACACTAATAGTTGGCAACACTAACGCAATGCGAATCAATTCTATCGTCGTGCCTCTGGCAAGTATGCGCCTGCTTAAGAGTCTACCGTTGCTATATTAGCATGGGTGGCCAAACTTCATGTCACTACGAGCCACATAGGAGAATCTCAAATACTGGAGAGCAGCTTTCTCTTTCTAGATTAATGAGAACAGCATCAGTTCTTCGGGTAATCTTAATAATGATTTCAAAAATTGTTTATTTCAGATGCATTATTTTGTATATATGCATACTACTTTTTACAATAGATTAAAAAAATAATATTTAAGTTAAACAAATTACACATATAAGTATTTGTTGCTTCATAATGATTTTCATGGTATGGAGCACATTGAAGGTATCAAAGAGCCGCAGTTTGACCACCCCTGCTATATACTGTACCTAGCGACATTCATTTACAATGTCGATTTTATTTAAAATTTTTAAATCTTTTCCAAGATGTCAAGAAATCATTTTACACTTTCGAATAAAACTGTTTTGCTGGATAAAACAAGCTGTTTAATACAAGCTATCGTACACTAGCTAATATAAGTTAACTAGTGTACCAAAATCAAAAGACAAACTACACTTGATGCATTTTTGCAGAATTAAAATTTGAAATTGTAAAATTTATCATGTATGTATTATTAGTACAAATATTTTTATTTATACAAAATAACAATTAGGTACCTATTTTAAGCATTAAAATAGGTACCTAATTGTTATTTTTTACCTGCTTATTTATTTACCTACTTATTGCATATTTTATTTTAGAATTTTTTATTAATTTGTTTAATTGGGTCAAAATGGATTAGTCCCAATGTGTCCCAATTAAGCGGAATCGACTGTATAAGATTAGCTGATATAAGTTAACTAGTGTACCAAAATCAAAAGACAAACTACATTTGATGCATTTTTGCAGAATTAAAATTTGAAATTGTAAAATTTATCATCTATGTATTATTTTTTCTTCACTATTTATAGTACAAATATTTTTATTTATACAAAATAACAATTAGGTACCTATTTTAAGCATTAAAATAGGTACCTAATTGTTATTTTTTACCTGCTTATTTATTTACCTACTTATTGCATATTTTATTTTAGAATTTTTTATTAGTTTGTTTAATTGGGTCAAAATGGATTAGTCCCAATGTGTCCCAATTAAGCGGAATCGACTGTATATATATATATACAGTCAAACCTCTATAAACCGCCACCCTGATTATTTGCCTGATGAAAGCTAGTATCAAATCTCCTCCTATATGTTAAAACATGAAATTCCCTCTATAAACCGCCACCTCACTCCAATATCAAATCTCCTCGTATATGTTAAAACATGAAATTTCCTCTATAAACCGCCACTCATTTCTGGAGGCAAAACCATTTCATTAGTAGACAAATCAGTTGTTTAAACCGCCAAAACAATCGAATGGCAAGGTCAACCAACACAAATAGAAACACTAGAGAAGATGGCAATTAAGTAATTTATCTGTTAACATTTATTAGACTGTAATCTCGCACCTGTGACTATTCACATCCCTGTTTTCAAAATGAGCTATTCCAAAACTTTAAACGGATTTTTACAAAATAACCGTTTAAAATAGGAGAAGACTGGAGAGCCATAACCTCGACTTTGCGGAAGAAGAAGAACAGTTTAAACCGTTTTTTTATAAATCAACTGTTGTGAGTATCGTTGCTGTTTCTTACTCGGAAAAATGTCAAAAACGACATTAGATGTTCACGAAAAGATTTTAATTTGTGAATATAAAAATAAAAATCCTTCTGCTACTCAGCAATTTATTTCTGATCACCTTTAATTAAATGAAACAATGTCATTCTAGTCTATACATGTTTTCTCACATGTTACCATTAACCCTCCATAAACCGCCACCCTCATTTACTGCCAGAGAGGACCTTCGAACCTATGGTGGCGGCTTAAAGAGGTTTGACTGTATATATTAAACCAGTTTCTACTAGACATTCACTTCTATTTTATTCATTATTCGTATAGGCTTTATACGAAGGAGAGCCCATAACAATATTAAGTTTGGTGTGCCACCGGTGAGAAGAGGTGGTGGAATCTGATATTGTTATTGATATAAAAATCATCTCGCCCCTCGCACAAAAGAATACGTTAGAACTTTGTGATGGTACTCATTGTGATGTCGCAATGACGTCAAACTGTAAGATTTTCAGGCCATCAGAAATGGTTACGTCATTTGTGCCGGAACTTTTGTGATAGTATTCGTTGCAACGTCATAAAGACGTCACACAATGGTGACGTTTTGCGGAGTCATCTATTGTTACATCGCGATAGCATCATGCCTGTGAGACTATGACTCATTGCTATGCTAACAACAGTCTAAAGGATTTGAATACGTATTTTCAATTACGACCCTTTCCTGTACGATTTTGACCCAATGTAGCCTATTTTACTCTCAGAGTCGAGAAAAATCGTTATGTAAAGTTTGGTCCCGATAGACCAAATGGTGTGGAAGCCTAAGCGAACTAGACAGATAGAAAGAATGATTCCAAAATGTCCTCTCCCCGGGATGATTTTGATTTAAGTTATTCATGTTACAAGAAGAGTTATGGGAAATCTCATGGCGACTTCCCGTGATCTGAGGGTAGCATGGGTACATTAGATCAAAATCATCCCAATTAAAGTCCAATTGGTATGAGGGCGTATGCAGAATAGTCAGAAAGACAAACATTGCAGTTTAAATATATATATAGGTAGATACACTGTATTATATACAATATGTATAAAACCTGAAAATATTTTGAAATATATATATATATACATTAATTCATGGTTTTGATAAAATTTTAATTTAGTTTTTAATCTTTATTTAGATGATAATCATAAAAAATATCTGTAAAATAAACAGAAAATAAATTTCAAACTGTCGGAACATATTTCTTACAGTATGCACGAATTTTAAATCTAGAAATTTGAGTTGGCAGAATAAATTGTTTTGCATAAAAATAAGAATTCATTATTATTATTAATGAAAATATAATTATTTCATCCAGTTTCATTAATAAATTTTATCATTGTATCCGATTACGGTATTTTAATCATTTTATCACCATAACAGGCAACTACACCGTTATGACATCTCATTAATCAACTCCCATAATGTTTTAAATAATTCAAATTTCATTGAAAATATTATTTTACTAATAATAGAAGAAAAAAATTATTCATTTTAACGAATCTAATCCAATAAATTTCAATAGAAATTGCTTTCAAAATTGAATATTTATATAAGAAACTAACCAGATATTGCCAATAAGTTTGGAGTATTTATAAATTTTTGGAGATGTATATTTTTAAGATAAATATGATCAAACCGACAAAGAATTCTTTAACTAAGTGTTTTGCTCGCATGTTATCAATTTATAAACTAGAATTCTGTTTTAATAAAGAGATATATAAGACAGAAATCAAAATTACAACTCTCTAAACATGGCTTCAGAATCAAAAATGATATATGGTTATTTTTAATTGGATTCATCACATAAATTCTGGAAAATATTGCATTCATTACGTTTATGTTTTCCTATTTATTATATATAAGATGCTCATATATTGCTTAAATGGATATGTGAAAGAAAATAAAGTTTATAATAAAATTTTTCGATTATTGGTATAGATAATGAGAAAATTAGATCATAACTATATTAAAGAGCACGAACGAGATGGCAATACCATCTTAAGACGTCCTCTTATCGATTTTTCTTTAGGTTACGTCGAATTAAACGAATTTTTATCTTGTACTTGGGCGGGATTTACTTGTGACGAAATGAGAAATGGTAGAAGAGATGTGTCGATTTAATGGAAAATTCCTTGCTTGGAAGATATTAACTCTTTCGTCTATTATATTTACTCTTCGTCTCAAGATCATCAGAACTATTGCAGCACAGAAAAAATAAAATAAAATTCGTTAAAGTATTCAAATAAAAATAAAAGTGATATTATTACATTATTATAAAGAAAAAAAAACGCGTTATGAAATTATTCTGAAGAAAATAATATGAAAGAATTGATTATCTTCTTCGTATCAAACAAATAATACACACTTTTACTACACACTTTACAGTTTATCTAAATTACGGCTGTGTTATTAATCTTCATTAATTTTGATGGCAATAAAATACGATTATCATTTAGTTAAATTTTCCTGAGAGATTATTTTTATACAAATATCCTTTCATGTGTTAATTGATTAAATGCGCTTGGAAGTAGTAAAGTGGATTTCTTTAAAAAATAATTTGAAAATATTGCTCTTCATTACTAAACTATTGAATTTTCAATAAAAATGATATTAAGCTTATATTTGAAAAATTAATGTGAACTTAAGGAATTAAAAAGTTCGAAAACATATGTTTTATATTGATCTCAATTTTTCTCAATGATATGTAACACTTTCTATTATTCAGTAAGATTAATTATTTTAATAAAATAGATACAGTGATACCTCGGATCACGAACGTCTCGGTTCACGAACAAATCGGTCTACGAGAAGGGTTAACACGTTGTGTTTGGGAGAAAGGTTGCATTTTGAAAAGTGCTTGTGCAAGAAGAAGGGAATTCTCTGAAACTCTAAATGTCATAACAATTTTCCATGTGGAAACAAATAATGTGCATCATAAATATATTTCTTCTGTAAATTTCAGTTACTATGTTCATAAATATATTTCTTTTGTAGATTTCAGTTGCTTGGTTTTTATTTTTTCCCCTAACTTAAGATTGCATGATTAGGAAGATACCAGGCTTATTCTCGTAAAAGAAATTTTTGATAATACTAGTTTTCACTAGTCATATTGAGTTTTAACTAGAAAAGTTTTAGTGAAAATTAGAAGTTTCTAACAAATGTAGTGAATTCTAGTATTGACTAGTTAATACTAGAATTCATTACATTTACAAACAGGCTTTGTTACAACTAGTTTTAACTAGGCAAATCGGGTTTTAACTAATTTCTGGTTTTGACATTAACATATACATTGTGTGATATATGTAAAATCTCACTGTATACTATAAATTTGGTTAAATAAAGTTTGCATTAATTACAATGTTTATAATTTGAGAAAACCTGAAATGTAACAGTAACGAGTAAATAAAATTTAGAAAATTTTATTTACTCATTTTTTGCTTTCACAAATAGGAGTGTCTCGAAACCTCTGAAAGTTTGCGCTGGGTCCACAAATCCCATTTGCTGCACCTTCTCTATGGCTTTTATTAATATTTATTGTTATAGCTATTATTACAGATGATCAACAAAAATTAAATAATAAAGATTATTTTCAGGAATTCTTGAGAATTCTCGGGAAATATGATTTCCCGTTCTCGATTCCCAAAGGTTTCCACAAAATGTCAGGAATTTGGAAACACTCCACATGAAAATGCAAATTTATGAACACACACATATCTATATATTTTCAATAATAGAATCAATAAGATAGATAGATTTTAAATAATAAGATAGATCTTTGTTAAGAATAAATATACTAGTTCATAGATTGATGTCAATATGTGATGGTGGTGAACTGAAACTGAAGCAACAAATCTTAAAAACTTATGAAAATTTTTCCAAATTTTCCTATATATAAGCCACTACTTGTGTATTTATTTATATGCAGGGCAGAGATTAGAAAAAATTTTTTCCTTCATGAAATTTTTTCTTGTACATGAATATATAATAATTATTTATTTATATATATATATCTTTCGTGAACCGAGATATCACTGTAGATTGTTGCATAATCACTAAAAAAATTTTAATTTTATGCATTATTATAAAATTTTAATTTAACAATTAAAATTAAAATTTTAATTGTTATGCTTAATTGTTAAAATTAATTGTTATGCTTTGCTAACATAATGTATTAACGATTCTCATAATCATTATGTTTTCTTTCGGTTTTTCCGCAATAATTTTTTCGAATTTCATATTTTGAGGAACGTGTTGTCGAAGTTAACTGAACAAACTCTTTATTTTAATCCTATTTTTCAATACAAGCACTCCGCTACTTACTAACATTCTACTTACAAACGAGAAATTTCATTTTCAAATTTCACGAAATTTCAAAAACTGTTCAATAATTTTAATTAATATGATAGCAAAATGCTCAAGCAACCAATATAATTTAAAATTACGCAGTTAGTTAATACATTACGGCAGTATTTCAAGATGACAGCGATTACATCAAAAATTCCTCGCTTTATATTCGAAACTATTCATTAAAATCTGTGAAATAAGAAACTTTTAATTGGTCCAATTGTGAAGTATATTACAATATACAGTATATAAAGTAATTTCAGTATTTTTGGAACCAAAACAACAGTAATATCTGAGTTACGAACAACAAAACTTGCGTGCGAATTACGTTCATAATTAGAAGAGCGCCTGATATTTACTTTCTCCCTTAATTTATTTTCCAAATTTTTAATACATTTAATTTTTCAAATTATTCAAAATTGTTTAAATATCGATGTTATAGATAAAATCTGATTTATAATTTTTCACAATTACATTAACTAGTGAAAAAAAAAAATTTTAATTTTTCTTGAATTTAACTGATGGTATATTTTTTTTTTTTTTACTTCATATAATTCAAAATTATCGAATCCAAAATGAACCTTTCCTTTATCACACAATTACATTAACTAGTGAAAAAAAAAATTTTAATTTTTCTTGAATTTAACTGATGGTATATATTTTTTTTTTACTTCATATAATTCAAAATTATCGAATCCAAAATGAACCTTTCCTTTATCATTCTTATGACTTTTATCAGAACAATAACAATTACAAATCTAAAGAAAATATTAAATTAGAATGATTGAATTTTGTTTCTGTAGATTGCGAAACAGTTGATGTAATTTATTTCCCATTACAAACTCTAACAATCGACAACCAAACACAACTAATCCAACAAATAAAACCAACAGTGACAAATTGTTGAAGTGTGTTAGTAATGTAAAGTAATTCGTTGATAATACATGATCTAAACAGATCGATTATATTTCTACAACACATCAGAGTTCTAAGTATAATACCATAAATGGCAAAGTTCTAGATTAGTTTCGAATGAATAATCTTTCATGAACTAAAACTTAATTAATGCGCTAGAGAGTAATAAAACTGTTTCATTAAAAGATGAGAAAATGGAGATCTAAAGGAAAAGTAATAAGATAATGAAATTTTCAAATTTGAATACTAATTGTTTATTGTACAAGCAAAAATAAGTTATAACAAAATCAGTTAAAAATTTAACGGTTACATGATAATTTTTGATAAAATTTCATCTATATGTACATATTTAAAACGAATTATAAATATATTCGTTATCATAAATTATTTATTAAACGTAAAGATGGCTAATTGTCCAAATTTATCATTGTTTTGGAGATAAAACTGTTATGTTAGTTTTAGTTTAACAATAGTTGCTCAATAAAATAGTGAATGCATAATTTGTACAGTATTACACATGTCGGATTCCTTTTTTCACACAAATATTTCCATAAAGAATATAGTTTTATTTATCTTTTTTTTATTTTTTCCTCCTTTTTTATTTTTATTAAAAGTTTTCTTTTATTCCTTTTCCTCATTTGGTTTATCATAATACTTTTATGAGTTGTTTCTGTGTCTTTATAATTATGGAACAATTTATTTACAAAAAGATTACTTTTTCATGGCATGGCATGATAGGAAAGAAAATACACCAAGGAAAAGTTTGTTATATTTTAACTGAGTTATTAATAAATATGTTTTCTATAATATGTCGCAATTTGCATTATTATTGTTTAAATAAATTTTATTAATATTTAATAAAGTACTGTATAGAAAAATAATATAAATATGAGACTGTTTGGCAAACTACAGAGGCTTCAATAGTTACGAACATTCGTATATATACGAAAGTGAGATTTCATTTTCAAATTTCACGAAATTTCAAAAATTATTCAATAATTTTAAATAATATAATAGCAAAATGCTTTAGCATCCAACATAATATAAAATTACTCAGTTAATTAACATATTACAGAAGTTTTTCAAGATGGTAGCGATTACACCAAAAATTCCTCGCTTTATATTCGGAACTTTTTATTAAATTCTGTGAAATAAGAAACTTTTAATTGATTCTATTGTGAAATATATTACAATATATAGTAGGCCCTATATAAACTTATTTCAGTATGGAGCCAAAATAATACCAGTATTGGAATTACGAACAAATCCGATTTAAAACAAAACTTACGTACAAGTTATGTTCGAAACTAGAGGAGCGTCTACGTATTCAACTCATTTTTTATAAGTATACTTGACGACAGCATCGGAAGTCAGTATTTAGTTTATGGAAGCGGCGTATTACTAATTTTTGTGACGGTATTAATGCGCACAGAACGATATCGGTGAAAAAGGTAACAGCGTCAGTAAGAACGATGTTTATTTTTATATAATCGTGCCTCTCGGTTTTCAGTTTTCAATTTCGAATAAATAGTCAATGCAATTTGCTTCGTTTGAAGGCTAATCATGCAGTCTTTCGACTTAATATTACAACTCTCCGCCAATTTTAGAGTCGATTGGAATGCTAAAACATCATTGCACATCTGATCATCGTGCATATTATAGACACACAAATAATTTATTACAGGTTAAAATCATGTTAATATCGTAATTTCATTCGAAGTTTATACTTATTTGTTAAAATTGTCATTATTTTATAGCAATTTACTATAACATCGCGAATAATTTAGTGAACTATATCATTGACGTATAAATGAACTTCGGCTGTCCCATAGACTCAATATTGACTACACTATGTATATACTTGCTGTCGTCAAGTATAGTTTATCTACTACATTTCTTATATCTTTTAAAGTATGTCCTCTATTGTATATTTTTATTGATATTAAAAAAGGAACTAATTATTTTTAGATCGAACGACTTTTTCTTATAAAATCGTCTCAATGACTATTTATTTTGAAAATAAAATCACAAAAAATGTAAATAACGAAGAATTAATAAACAAAAATGACAACTATTAATAACATCTTGATATCAAAAAAGGAACTAATTATTTTTAGATCAAACGACTTTTTCTTATAAAATCGTCTCAGTGACTATTTATTTTGAAAATAAAGTCACAAAAAATGTAAATAACGAAGAATTAATAAACAAAAATGACAACTATTAATAACATCTAATAGATATGTAAATACAAAACATTATAACCGAAATATTTGTACTCACGCTTAAAAATAAGCATTAAAAATATATTTTAGGCCGCAAAATCATTTAATATTTTTAAAAATTAATAGCCTATTTTCTTATTTAATCAATACGTCATAATTTCTTTTACAAGTTCGAAAAATGTAATGCTAGAGTAAATCTTCCGAATATGGACACATATTTTCCTTGTTTCTGCTCTATTACCCATCCATACTTTGTTAGATTCTTGCTACCATCGTACCTGCTGCCATCAGAACTTCTGCTAATAGAAACAGTAGATCACTGCTTACTATTAACCGTTCTGTGGCAACTGCTTGATGACAGTATGAATCAAATCAAATATGAGTGGGGCACTAATAACTAAAGATAGAAACCATATTTGTGATAGGTTTAGTCTACATAAAAACTTCATTATAGACTCTTGTTTTGTATTATTATTTATTGTATACATATGTTGTTTTCTGTATACTAACTTTGTTTTTGCATTCATTTCTTTATCGAACAAAGAAGATTGTTACAATTGTTTCCAATAAAATTAATTCACGTATTTTTGCACATGAATCTTAATATCTCGATTTGTTTTTATTGATTAATTTATCTATCTATGCATATGTTTACAGTGGTGCTTACAATTTATAAATGTAGTATTTGAATCTGGAGAAAAAATATGATTGATACAACATAAAATAAATAATATTGTGCAATTTGTAAACTTAAATTTTAAATGGAATATAGCAAAAAAAAAGATTTTTTATATTGTCAGATGGTTGTGTTTTCGATTGAAATTCTTTTTAATAGTGCAATATTTTCATTTAATATATGCTGTCATTAAAACAATATTTTAGATGGAAGTATTGCGGTTAACAGCAGTAGATAAATCAAATATAATTCTCCAAGTAAAGAAGAATTTTTTTTTAAGAAAACACCCTTTAACATTTTCATATTTTTTTTATAAAATTATTCTAGTTGACTGACTAACGTAGGCATTTTTCAAACTTTATAATCAGTGCAGCCATTTCTTTTTATATAAAAATTGAGGATTCCAAAATGCGTGACAAAATTTTTATTAAAGCGTAATGTATAAAATTTGTATACGAATGTGGATTCAAAATACTCATTGTTTTTAATAAGAGAGATTAATCTATACAATGTAATTTTTTTCTTTTAATTTTATTTAAACACAATATAAACAAAAGCAAGATTGAAAATCCTCATGATTTGCACAAGATACATGATGGAAACTCTATGCAACTTTGATCACAATTTGAAAAAACTGGATTATATATATCAGGTCATCTCAAAAGTAATGTCGTTTTTTATACCATACTTGTTCAAACGTGTCCCAGCTTGACTTAACATGAATTTTTAAAGCTTTCACCACGTTGGAAGAGCGTTATTGATTCAAATGGAGAATATATATTTAATTAAATTGACAAGTGATTTATCTTTTATATATCCTTTCAAACCTCAATGTTTTAAACGACATGACTTTAGGAATGACCTGATATATATAATTAAATCAATGAATATTGTTTAACTGAAAATATTTTTATAAATTTAACTTGTATAATCAAATATAATTAAAAGTTATTAATCTAAAATCAGCTTTTATTATTAAAATTATGTTACACTTAAATTAGTAAGCATTAAAAAGTATTTTTCGCAAGCAATATTATTTTAAAAAAGGTTTTTATATATGTATTTAGCACAGTAGCATGATCTTTACGTTTTTATATCGAATATTTTCAAAAATAACAATATAACCTCCAGGGTTTTTTGCAGTCAATGAAAAAAACACCCATAAGGTATCTCTTCTTATTCTTATTTCCATTTCCCCTCCTTGCTTCTTAGAAATTCAAAATGTCAGAGTGATAATTCGTGTGTTAGATAACACATGTTGATTCACATTACCAACACTATTTGTACATTTTAAAATTAATTATTTCTTCAACATAAGTAAAAAAATGAAATTTAATATGATAACACATTCTAACAAAAATTATCATACGATTGCTATATGTATAGTAATGTATCGATACATATTTTCAAAGACTATAAAATAATATTTAAATTTTAATGGATGTAGACGTTTTAAATAAACATTTTAATGATGCACGAATTGATCGCAACATCTAAATGATGTTCATAAGGTTTAAATTAAAGCAGTTCTGCAGTTTATTGACGAGTACTGTATATTAATTCTCCACTCTGCATTATAGTAAGCAGAATCTTCTGTTCGCTTCTTTGACTTTTCACAATTTACCATGAATTTTATTTATTTTGAACATTATTCCAATAAAATAGCGAAAGATACAAGTCTCCACAATTGCAACATCAGCTTTCTTTGGCATATATTTTCGATAGAATGCCTTGTCGCATCCCTTTATTCCCAAGAAATAATAGTTGTTTAATTTATTTACTGTTTGATACAGCTTGATTTTCTACTTAAACGTCTGAAGAATTACTTCAATCAAAGCAATTTATTCTTATTTTTATAGACTTATACAGAAATTGAACTGTTAAACACGACTGAAGTTACATCATTATTTTGAATAAAGAACCTGCAAAATCTTCTAAAACATTTATGTAACAAACTGAAAGGAAACTTTCTTACTCTAATAATGTAACTTAATTATTCTATTATATTTAGAAAAATAATTAATTTTTAAGTGTTCGAATATCTTATCTTACGTAAACTAAATGTTAAATAATATAATATAATGATAATTAAAGTGGGAAAGTGTTATTAAAAAATGTTTGTTATTTTATTTTTAGTAATTAAAAATTTTGTTAAAATTTCTAATTAAACCGCGCGAAGATCGTTTATGATGTAATTATTAAATCGCGTTTAGATCGTGTTTAGTGTCACGAATTAGTTCAGCCAAAATAATCGAATGTAAGAATCGGAAGTTATTTTTGAAACCAAATATCAGGTCATCCCAAAAGTAATATCGTTTTTGGCATTAAATTTTGAAAGGATATAAAAGATAAATCATTTGTCAATTTAATCAAATATGTATTCTCCATTTGAATCAATAAAATTCTTCAAATGTTTTGAAAGCTTTAAAAATTCATGTTTAGACAAGCTGAGGCAGGTTTGAACAAGAACATTATGAAAAAGACATTACTTTTGAGATGACCTGATATAAATTAGTATTTCAACTTTTGCATACTGTTACTCCAGTTTAATTAAAAAAATAATCTAAATACGAAAGGTGACGGTAGATATTTTTGAAAAATTCATAACTGCATCTCGATTCTTGAAATATAAAACGACATCAAAGCAAAATCAATGAAATTCTAGACTAATTGGATAGTTTTGCATCGATCAAAAAGGTTGGTGTCGAGAATTCCACATTTAGCGAATGTTTCTTATTTTTATAATTTTGACGAATAATTTCATTCTTTTTTGTTTGTTTCTTAATGTTCTCCAAATATCGTTTCGTATCCTTAATTTGCTGGTTCTGATATGTCTGATAAAGAAAAATCTTAATATTCAATATGAAGATGAATATTTATTTCGAGCAGAATAAATATTACCAAACATCGTTGAAGTGTATTCGAACTTGATTTCTTTTTTTCTTTCTTTATGTATACAGTTAAAGAAAAATAGCAAGTTATTATTATTTTTTAACTGTTTTTTACTAGATTAAATATTATATACACCAATATAAAATTGATAACTTTGTGAAGATCTTAGATTTTTTTTGACATTAACTAGAACTAAACTAATAACATTTGCTGGACACATTCCATCTATGATGATAAAATCAGTAATAGTTTTCGCGAAATGTAAGGTAAATAAGAAAAAACGCATTTTTTGCCCATTTATTCTTTTTGAAATGAAACTATTAGAGCCGTTTCAAACGAAATTCTCGTAACAGATTCCGTAACAAAAGTTAAAAGAAAAAAAATCCTCAAAAACCTAGATTATATTGGAATTGAAGAATGTATTTTTCTGCTTTCATCACTTTTAATATGTAGAATAGATGAAAAGAAAGATAAGAATTTTTTTTATTTAGCGTACAATGTTCGAAGAAAAATTATTATAATTATTACAGTGTGTTCACGAAGTAAACTAATAAATTTATTAAGCATATATTTTAATAAATATTAAATTAAAAAATTGTTTTAAAATCATATTCGCCGTGTTTCTACCACCGAGAATTTATTATGATATTGTTATCAAAAACTGATATTATAATTTCATCATAAATTGCATTAGAAGTAATGAATTATATTTGAAATATTCAAATAAATTCTAAAGTTTTCGTTGATATTTTCATATTCATTATAATAAAATATTTTTCCTTTTGATATCCCAAAAGTAATATTGTTATTCATGTTTAGACAAATAGAGACATGTTCCAACAAGTACGGTATGAAAAAGACATTATTTCTGAGAAGACTTGATAATATAAAAACATTCAGATTTCATTAAAAAATTCAGTTTTTTGTTTCTTTTTTTTAAATAATTAATAATTTTTAAATAAAATTATTCATCTGGCTTTCTTCGCGTATAGAATGATGGCGTAAAAGTTTAATACATTTATTTAATCCAGATAGCAAAAATTCACTCAAAGTATAAATAATAAAAGGAGAATGTATCCATCGCAAAACATTTTCCTTACTATTAAATCATAAATTATTTACGTAAAAGTTTAATACATTTATTTAATCCAGATAGCAAATATTCACTCAAAGTATAAATCATAAAAGGAGAATGTATCCATCGCAAAACATTTTCCTTACTATTAAATCATAAATTATTTATATTGAATTACCAGTTATAGATTTAAAAAAAAAATTCGATCTACTGAATGTTGTTAATTTAAACAAAAAACGAGCGAAAAAAATTAATTCCTTCGAATATGTAGGAAATGACTGACACGTGTTCGGTGATCTTATAAGGGGATTTTATGTTTACATAAAATTTATATATTAAAACAAGTTATGGACAAAATAAAAACATGGAAAAATCTAATTTAGAAAGTCTACATATAGATGGAAAGACTATAGTAAGAAAAATACGAGAAAAATCTACTAACATAATAAAAAGCCAAGCAATGTCTACTTTCCGAACGTCCCATTTTATTTTAGTTCCATAATCAAGGAAAATCTCAAAAGTTTGAAAATTTATCATTTAAAAAATGGTTGAACTAAAAATATATGTGATATGATGCCGTGATTACTTTTAATGGAAAAAATATTACTACAGAATTTTATGAAAATAGTAATTTTCTCAAAAGTTAGTGGAAATAGACGGTAATATGATAATCTAAAAGCTTCATTTTTCTTCGAAAAGTAGGCTAAAATATGTATTGTATTGAATATATTGATAATATAGATCTAAGTGAATTGTCCAGAAGCATTAAAAAATTATATTATCGGATCATTACAAAAATAATGTTGATTTTTATACTGTACTTGTTCAAACATGTCTCAGTTTGTCTAAACATGAATTTTTAAAGCTAGATCAAGTATATTCTCTATTGATTCCAATGGAGAATATACTTGATTAAATTAAATTAGCAAGTGATTTATCTTTTATATATCCTTTCAAAATCTAATGCTAAAAAACGACATTACTTTTGGGATATCAGAAGGAAAAATATCATTTCGATTGTATTCGAATAAAAATAGATTCTACAAGATTGTTAGAAAAACTTCTACCATCGATTAAATTACAAACAATCAAAAGTGAGAAAGATAATTTGAAACTGGAGTGCACTCTTTGATATTTTATTATTATTTCTTTTCTCGAAAAAAAGAAAGAAAGATATTTTCAGCTATTGACATTTTACTGGAACTCTGCAATGTTATCATGTCCAGTATCGGATGAAATAAAAATTTCTGAAAATATACTGTATTACGGAAATCCGGTTTATGTTTTTAGGAATTTGAGAAAAATCGTGATCTCAAAAAAATATTTTGCTGCAACGTCGTGTTATATAACATGTTTTTCTCTTCATCCACCATTACCTAAGTGCATTGAGAATTGTGACGTCATTACGACATATTCAGAGCTCTGTTATAACGTCATTGATGACCTTGTTATTTTATTATGTTATATAATTTATTCATTTAAAAACCTCAATTATACATATTATTGACGTTCTCCTTATTGATATAGGGATTTGTGTTCTTATTGCTAGTTTTTTTAACACATTCTAGCGATTAATTCCGTAGTAAATGCGAAATTTTCATGCTATTCTGGATACAAATCTTGAATCAAACTGACCGTACAGACAGATACAGACGTATATACCATTCTGATAAAAGTAAGAAAAACAAATTTGAAGATAAGAAAAGCCATTTTACACTGTAAAACATACTACTCTTATCTAGAACCATGGAAGGAAGAACTATTAGTGTTTTATCTCTTAAATATCTCAAACTTTTCTGTTAAACAACCTGTATGTGCTTAATTCTTAAACACAAACAGTTAGTGAATATTAAGACCGATTAATCGTAACTTTCGACGAATTTCTACATATTCTATTAATTTTTTTAATATATTGAATAATATCTTATTCTATCATCATCTGTATAACTTCTCGCTATAAATTTATTATATTTAATTGGAAATTTATGAAAAACAAAGAAGAAATAGCATGCAAAATTCTGTAGTTAAAAGTCTATAAAAGGAAAGGATGCAACAAATTTATTTGTAGAAGACAGAGTGACACAACCAATAAAACTCGATAGCAGACACAACAAATCCACAAGGTCATTTCGATGCTATATTGCATCTGTTATCGATTGAAAGCAAAAAAAAAAAAAAAAAAAACTTATTAAAAAAAAATATTTATTTAATTTAGTTTTGTAAAAAAAAAAAAAAAAAAAACTAAAATTTAATTTATCTATAATACTAAGATTCGAGTGCGAAATTCGCGAAATGTATCAGCCACAACATAATGTGCTCTTATGTATATTAAAACATAATTATTTATCGCGATTTTTTAGCGTAAAGAGAGAGAAAAATCTGCCAAAATGGTTAATAAAAATTCTAGATAAACACACAAAAAATTGTTCAGACAATCTATGGTGCATTTAAACACGCTGACAAAATATTTCAAATGCACACAGCACAGAAATGTTTAACATCTCATAAATCCGAAATTTATGGTATTCAAAAATACATTAGGAAATTTTGGAATTTAAAATTATTTTATGTTTTAAAATTCCTTTTTTTTTCATACGTCAACTGACAGCTTAAGTCGAAAACAATTTTTATGTGCGGCGAAAAGGCTATTTTAATTTCTTTTATTTATATATACAAGGCAAATATTTATTCAAAAAATTAGTTTAAACGTACTTTGTCATTATTATACAATGAAGAGATGTAGTACGAAATGGTAATTTCCTTTCTTTATCGGAAAAAAAATCCAATTTAAAGTTGAATTCTTCGGGGACGATGACATTGTCAAATAGAATTGATATGAACTATTCTTCGGAGATTGAAACCTTTGGATTTCAAATTTTCAAACATTCTTTAAATGCCGAAAGAGGACTTTTTTTTATTCACTCTTTTATGTTCACAATCGATATTATCCGGGAGAACAATGGAAACAAATATAACTGTTTCCGTCTCTAACTTATTGACAGTTTGACAACAGATGGGTGTCTGTATTCCTAACCAGAAGAAGAAGGTAAAACGTTGGATAAGTCCAAAAAACTGACAAATTTATAGAATATAACGTGTCAATTTTAAGAAATTTTTCTATATTGAAACATATATCATTACATAACTGAGAAAAATATTCCATTTGTCTCTTTTTATTTATGTTGCATTAAATAAATGCGATAAGTGTGAAAAAATTTCGGAATTATATTTTGTCCGGCAAAAACAAAATTTTATATATTTTTCGAAATTCCTGTTATGTAGTAAAAGCGACTTAAATGTGATGCTGGAAGCAATCCGATATATTTTTGATGGGCATTTTATAGAATATATCTCGAGATATTTCGGTATGTTTTAGAACGTACTTAAAAATAAATTTTATGTAGCGAAAATAATAAATTTATTTATGGTTAAGGAGAGATTAACAGCCACAAAACCGAGAGACGACGACAAATGGCTTGGATTTCCGATCGAAGAACAAAACAAATTAAATCTATGTTGTTTAAACACCACTCGACAACTGATACAACACAAAAAATTAAAGAAGTTTCCGATTATCTTACACGAAACTTTGTTGCATCTGTTAATGGCGATCATTCAGCATATTTTATTATGAATAATAAACACTAGAAATTACCTGCTTATATAAATGCGCGGAAATGTAATCATGTGATTTAATCTAATAATATTGCATATAACAACAAAAACACCTCTTTTTTAAACGTCGCGTCGCGTCGCATCGCATCGATGATGCGGAATTGGAAAATTTTCGAGTTTTTGACGAAAGTACAGACCGCAATATTCATTTAGGAAAGAAGTAGTCGGTTAGAACCTATCATTACTTCTGGCTGCAGCACCATATCGAAGTCGATAATAATCCCTTTGGCGTCACTCAACAGGAAATACCTCGTGACAGCCAAATTACTACTCGAATGGTGGTCTCCCCTTACCCTTCTTCCACTCATATTTTGCCACTCCACATATCAACGCCTACCGCATCTACCTACAAAACTTCCTCTTGTATCGTTTGCAACAAAATAAATTCAGACGTTTTTATACACTAAAATTAATCGGAATTTAGTTTTTAATTTTATTTACCCTTACCGTCGCCATCTCGTTTGGCAAATTAGTTTTTTAAACTTTTAAAATATTTTGATGGGATTCTATAATTGTCTTTCGCCAGTTTTAGAGTTGCAACTTTTTTTTTTTTTTTTTCCAATTAGCGAAGAAAAACCTTGCACCTGTCGGATTTCGGCTAAAGTGTTGGGTTGAGAATTAAATTAGGGAATTTTAAAACAATTTCGTTTGCATGTCTCGTTTTTCCGCCATAAATAGAACCCAGTGTGTGCGAGACATCATTAGTTATCACGAAATAGAGAGGGAGAGAAACAGTGACGAAAGAAGATGAAAAGCAACAAAGAGACACCTGTGTTTTAAGCCATTCACTTGTGGTATAAGGTGAAAGAAGCCGCTGGAATAAGTAAACAAATTTCGAAAAAAAAAAAAAAATGGAACGACAGCCAAGAGAACCATCACTCTGCTAATTAACAGCTGCACGTCGGCCATATGTGCTGTAGACGTGGTGTAAGAAGTGGTGCTATATTTAAGTGGTTGATGTATGGCTCCGCTACTTACATATGTCGAGAGAAGAACGTAGTTTGGGCAGACTAATGAACGGTAAAAAGAAGAAAAAGAACCATTCTCCTCTCGCTAACTTTGCTATTTAGGATGTAAACAAACTAAACAAACTGCCTTTCCGACATACCAGACCCAAACATAGTTTTATTACCACAAAATCATGTTAACTTTACTTGATTTCTGTGCGAGATTTATAAAGTAATTTCTTTATTCCTATCAAACTGATCGATCGGCAATTCACCTTTTTATCGTCTAGTAACGGAAAATACGTATTATATATATATATATAAGAGTTCCCCAATTCGGCTGGCAAAATAACTCTTTAATACTAATCAATATGCAAATATCCCGAGATAAATTAAATTCCCTGTTGCGGGGGAATTTCCGACTGCAGGAGAATCAAAGTCGTAGCTACAACGCAGTCGCACTTCATTAACCGTGACGTAGCCTTAATACAACTATAGCAGTGAGAGAGCAAGAGCAGCAGATTTGCCCTATCTTTCATTAAGTTACGTTAGGGTAGAGGCGCCTAAGGGCTGACTAACACCGCGTTACGACATAATATTACGCGAATTAATCGTCACGTAACCCGAAGACACGCAAAAAAACCATCATTACACACCAGCAAACTAAACAGACCATTAATAATTTCGATTAAATTATTAATTAAAATTTTGGACGGGTCGTAAAATCAGAAATTGTAATCCGGTCAAAGAGTTTTAATTATGGCGATTTTGTTGTTATCCTCTAGAGAGAGAGAAACATCTCCAGAAATAACCAGAACGGAACCATTTATAACAACAGAGAGAGAGAGAGCAAGAGAGGAAAGGGAGGCCCACGTTATCGATAAAAACAGTGGCGTAGAGGGCTAGAAAAAATAATCTAGATTTTGGTAACGGTATATGATCCCGATGGGGCTCGAGTGAATTAATTAATTTTGGCCCCTTTAGCGGTATACGAGTGTGTATTGTATAGGTATATACAATTTGCGTGGCGGTTGCGTTAGTCGAGCAATTATCACTGTAAATGTATCGGTTCGAGTTCTATAATTGGAATTTATAATTTAATTATTATAATATCAAACGTATTAGGAACCGGATGAAAACTTAATACAGTATTACCAAATTTGGTAATAATTAGTTTAAAATGGCTGTAGAAATTAAGTTAAATGAATATTGCTTACTTTAATGAAGTTTAATAACTGGCGTAGAGAAATTTTTACGTCACCTGGATTTAAAATATTCTCACGCGTGTTGCAATATATTTATCGAACAATCAAATAAATACAGTGTTCCCCGGATATAACGCTGTTCGTTTATACCAAGGAATCGGATGATACCACGGGTCTTGTGTTGGTTGGTCATTCTTTTGGTGTAAAGCTGTGGCTTACCACTTGAAGGCCGGGTTCAAATCCGGACCCATACCTCCAGTTTTTCAGGAAGGGCTGGGTCCAGCTCGTTTCATTCTTTTGGTGTAAAGCTGTGGCTTACCACTTGAAATCCGGGTTCAAATCCGGACCCATACCTCCAGTTTTTCAGGAAGGGCTGGGTCCAGCTCGTTGAACCCCATCCTTCAACCATCTGGTTGACCCCATCATAGATGTTGCCAGCCTGTGATGGGCTATATAACGCCATCTCCCCCACCCACTGGTTACAAATGAACCCAGAGAACTTTTAATACTATATATATAGTACTAATGAACTTCGGGATGTAAGTCACCTTACATGCCCCTGGCGGATTAACGAGGAAAAAAAATACCAAAAGTAATATTTGTTTAGACGTTTCTACTGGCGGATGGCGTCTTATCGGGGTTTGCCTATTCCATTAACATATGGAAGATCCATTCCGCCAAAGTTCTTGGCGATCAGCGATGGTGGCGGCTTAACGGGGTTTGACTATAATAATATTAATAATGGCGGCCGGATGGCCGAGTGGTAACGCTGTAGGCGTGCCACGCAGGAGGACCCGGGTTTTTTCGGGGTACTAGGCCCAGCCCGGTGATCCCCGTCCTTCACCATCCGGCCTCCCTCCACGGGTATGGGTGCAGCCCGTGGTTGGAACTGGCCCCGCCCCGCTTCCACGGGTGTGGGTGCAACTCGTGGTTGGAACTGGCCCCGCCCCCTTACACGGGTGTGGGTGCAGCCCGTGGTTGGAACTGGCCCCGCCCCCTTAGTTAATCTTCCTGATTGGAAAGGGGCCATAAAATATGCAAAAAATAGGCTATTTCGGACGGCCGGATTGGCCGCGTGGAAATGCTTTGATTCAGTCTGTGGTTGGAACTGGCCCCGCCCCCTTAGTAATCTCCCTGATTGGAAAAGGTGGGCATAAAATAAAAAAAAATAATAATAAACAATTGCAGGCGGTATATTATCCGAGAAACGTCGCTGTTGCGAGTTAACGATATCATCGCTTAATGTGGGACGATTCGTTATAAACAAACGAAGGGAAGAGGCCGAAAACTGGCCGTTAACAGATTAATTTTCGATAGATTTTGTTATTATTACGTTTGTTTAGACGGTCGAACGATTTTACCATAAGCGAACAATATATTAAACGGAGAGTTATTGTGATACAAAATTCATGATTTACTCGACAAACGTCTGAAATTAATTAGACAAACAGACAGGAATGAGGAACGGAATTATTATATTTAATTCAAATCTAGTTTGGAGACCAAAGTAAATAGTCAAAGGGAATTTTCCTTTAATAAACTCTCTCCTTTCAGCTACTCTTCTGTCGGCTCTTCTCCGCTCAATCACTTCTAGCAATTATAACAATTCTGCAAAATGCAAATGAAACCTCCAATTTCCTTGTTTTTTTTTTAATCATAATCACTTCAGAAACATAATATTTTATTTAATATCACTTAATTATTTAATTTGATATTTAAATTTTCATCGATCTTCTCTTTAACTTTATTGCGATTGATGCAAACGTGATTATCGAATGTTTATTAAACATAATTTTTTTTTTGTTTTGTAAATGAGCCGTTTAAGAAGAGGAAAAAGTTCTTATTTAAAATGATAATTTATTCTAGAATATATTTTTTTTTCTATCTTGTTTAAAATTTTATTCTTTCGTGGCTATCGTGTGCAAAAATTAATCTTCCACGTTTCGCTCTTAAAATAATTTTCTATACGCATTTTAAACATTTATTGAAAATTTTTAATACTCAAACAATAATAGAAAAATATAAAAAAAATTTTGTGTAACTGGAAAGAGTTTTTTTTCTTGTTTTCAATGAAGAACTTCAGAAATTGCCTCTTTTTTCTTACTAAAAAAATAAAAAAAAGAGAGGAAAAAAGAAGGAAACTATGTTTGACCAGAAGAGGAAGTTAAGAACTTTAAAGAGACAGAGAGAACTCCCGAACACAAGATGTTATTCATTTTTTCGTGTTGCTAACAAGTCAAGGTTTGGAACTCAAACAGAACTGTAGCAATCCGGTTAACGTGAAAGACATGGCAAGAAGTGCTCCCCAGTGGCACCATCATCGTAAACAACAGTATATATATATATATATTTCTAGATAGAGAATCTGTATATAAATGACATTTAATGTTTTAGGAGAAGCCGCAATGACGGTTTCCTCTATTATAATTTTACATATAAATTACTTTCTTTAGTATTGTCCTCTTTCACATGTATATGGGTCTTCTTTTTTCTGCCTTTTCCTTTATCTCTCCGCATTGTCTATTCGGAATTATTTATGGAGATCTATAGACTTCTTCAAGATTTTTAAGTAAAAGAATTAAGAGCCAGTGTATTACACTGGATGAAGTAATTTAAAAAGCAAAATGATTTACGTTTTCCTTCGAGTCTAATTCTTATTATTAAGCGTGATTTTTATTACTAAAGTGCAAATTATATGAATAACGAGGTTGTATATTTACTAGCGACCGAGTTTAAGAACCAGGAAGCGATAGAAAAGTTTCATAAATTATTATTTTGAATTTTTATAAATTTTTAAAGTATCTAAAGCAAAAATTTAAGCAGTTGGAATTAGTGCAAGAAGATAGTTACAATTAAAGTTTAAACAAATTTTTAATACTATACTGTAGAAGTATAAAAGTTATAAACTTACCGACCATCTTTTAGAGTTAAAAGATATATTTTTAGCCTTAAAAGATATCTTTTTGCCTTAAAAGACATGATGATATGACAATCTTTTAGCCTTAAAAGACAAGATCATATGACAATCTTTTACCCTTAAAAGACATGATTTTATGCCATCTTTTACCCTTAAAAGACATGATTTTATGACCATATTTTAGCCTTAAAAGACATGATCATATGACAATCCATCTTTTACCCTTAAAAGACATGATTTTATGATCATCTTTTAGCCTTAAAAGACATGATCATATGACAATCTTTTACCGTTAAAAGATATGATCTTATGACAATCTTTTACTCTTAAAAGACATGATTTTATGACCATATTTTAGCCTTAAAAGACATGATCATATGACAATCTTTTAACCTTAAAAGGTGGTCATGGGATCATGTTGTGAGATATATCTATATGTATCTATCTGTGTATCATATCTATCTCTAATTGTTAGATCTACATGAAATTCTGCAGCCACGTTCTGCTATTAAATTTGACCTCGATGTTGTATCTTCTAGCTCTACAGCTTCATCCATTTAAAAATGGCGAATGCTCAAACTTTTCAGGTTTTTCTTTAATGGAAATTGCATAAATCTAGCATTGGGCTATCAGATAGTCCAATCTATAGTTCTCTTCAGCTCGATGACGTATTTTAATCTCATTTTTAATAGCGGACATGTTGGGAAGTAGGCAAATTACTCTAGAGCAGTTTATTTTGTCAATGAAGATTAAATTGTCATAGATGGAACTAGACGCGCTGTTCAAATAACATGGTAAACTGTCACACACACACATATAAAGTTCAGACTTTTTCTTTAGTGATTTATCACGAAGTAACCAGTTGCCATTCGAAAAGAGAATTGTCTAGTGGTATACTTTCGGTAAAATAAAAATAAACAACATTATGCCCGAATAAAAGAAGAGAGTATTTTCTTTATTTTCAGAAAGGATATTGGATGTAGTAGGTCCTATCGTCACACCTCATTACACGTTTAGATCCCTTACAATACATTAACCTGAAAAATTGTTCACATCCATTCGGATCATCTAATACAATGTAAGTCAGTGGGGAGGTTAATGTAGCGAATATCCCAGCACGCTGAAGATTTTTCACTTTTCCCATTTCACCTTTAAATTTTACTATCTAATGAAGCTTTGTTACAGGAATAATTACCATTCGAAATTTTTTAAACAACATCTACTGAGTTTCGAATTTAAACACGCTAGTTAGCGAATTATTTTAATTAATTATATATATATATATATAGGCGACATCCTCATCATTAAAATTAAGGAGAAATTATGATATTTTGTTCTGGTGGGATGATAAAGTATAAATTTTTATCGGATACAAGAAGAAAAATAATTCCTTTCCTTCTTTCACTAAGAGCTGTCATTTTTGAAGCTTTTCTGCTTTCATTTTTTATTTTTTCTTATAGAGTGACAGGAAGGCGTACGATCGACAAGCGTATGCTATTACACATTTACTATCCTTAAAATATGTGCATAATTTTAAAATTTCTTCCTTTTCATCCTTCTTTCTTTCTCTCTTTTTTTCCTCCTCATCCCGCTGTCTTTTTAATCCTCGATTCGTCCCTCACTTTCTGAATCGCTTTCTTGTACAGTCTCCACCGTTCTTTACTTAATCCTTCATTTTTTTTTCCCAGATTCTAATTTTTCAAAGAAACACTTGTTCTTGTTTTAATCCTTTCTAAAGTTGTTCCGGTAATTTTCGAGTGGTAATTGTTAATGCGAGGTCGAAAATGACTCTTCAGTAAATCATTTAGAAAGAACTAACTCCTCATAAGCAATTTATTCTACTTTAAAAAAAGGAAAAAAACCAACAGATTTTTCTGTTTTAATATTTAAAGATAACAAAAACGTACTCTTTAATAATAATAATAATTAATTAAATAAGAAGAGGGTTGTTTAAATTAGAATCGAGAATTTTATAAGGACGGACGAATCGAAAAATAAGCACAGTCGCTCTGCTGGAAGATGGTAACTTTTTTTTTTTAATTATACACCTGTCAGTTAGTCCACCTATCATCGGAAGGCCACAGGTACCAAAGGTGCAATCGAGTGAAGAAATATTCGGTGCTTTGTCATAAGAAGGGTAGCAATTCTTTCTGCTCTGACAGTTTTACACTTAAGGGGATATCCACACCCAAAAAAAACTTATATTAAAAAGAAGAGTATAACTTTAATTTAGTCCAAAATTACGAAATTTGGAATAATGTTACTTCATTGTAGGTCTAGAAGAACTTTGACAGCTTCGACTTTCCCCATATTCTTTTCTTCTGCTTGGACGTTTGTTGAGACCACATAAATCTCCCAGGAGTGCCCTATTCCTCCACTCCTCGTTGTGGAACCGGTGCCCTATAAATCATAGGAGTCTAATACGTTTTTCTGTAGCTGCTGTCATGCTAACCCACCTGGCAGAGTTCCAACAGAGCTGAAGAGTGCTTCTTTGACCCTCTATAGAGTTTTCTCTCGCCACGCCGTACTGTTTATTTATTTCCCTCCCTCACCAATATGAGGGAACTTACAGACAATTTAATGTTTAATAGATTAAGAGAGCAACAGGACAAGAATTCTAGAAAAGGCGAATTCGCCTTCTTTCTACCAAAATTTAACAAATCTCTTTAAATCCGTATAAAAATTCAGTTCGTTAAGTATCGATTTTCGCCTGTTACGAGGGATTTTTGATCTCGGTTACACACATATCACTCTAGACGTGATTAATACGGTAAACTTCTATGATCGATTTTCGACCAAATTAATGTCCCTTATTTGAAATTATGCCCAAATTGAAGATAAACTTGTGACAAGAGAACGTTTATCATGTTTAAAATGACTCGGATATTTATATCAAATATTCGACAGGTGTATTTAATATCCTTCGGCCACCCGATCAAAAATAGGAAAATAAATTGTCCGTTTTCTAAATCTGCACTTTGATTTATACCTCAATAAAACTTAACTGTGAAGAACTTCGCGCCTAAAGCTGCCTCTTCTTTCTTTTTTCGCATGTCAAAAGCTCTCATATTTATTTGCTTTAATTTTTCAGATATCTAAGAATCTTCGCTTTAATCCCTTTACGCGATTGCGCCCTTATAAATTGCGTAAATAAAGATAATTATTAATCTTTGAATGCCGTTTATAGATCACAACACAGTTAACTTTATACTCGTGTATGATCATGACATTAAACTAAACCCAGCAGTTTATACATTTAAATATTCACAGAAACGTTCATTACGAGTTGACCACATTTTTAATGTCATATCGCTGAGGGATTGACGGATTAACCCTTTAAACTAGCCAATGACAACTGATAACACAGAGTATCATGACGTGTTGCGTTGTCAAGACGCATCGCTCTCCCATATACTACCGGGTAATAAGAAGGCGAGCGACGCGTCTTGGCAACACGACGCGTCATGACGCTTTGTATACTCGATAGTGATTGGCTAATTTAAAAGGTTAACCCGGATTCCTCGAAAAAATTCGAATGTTATGAATGAGATTCAATCTTAGAGTAAATTGAAAATAATATAATGCTAATTGATATTTTATAATCGTGTCGCGTTGCCAAGACGCGTCGCTCTTCCATTTACTACCGGGTAATAAGAAGGCGAGCGACGCGTCTTGGTAACGCGTATACTCGATAATGATTGGCTAGTTTAAACCCTTCAAACTAGCCAATCACTATGAAGATAATTTACTCTAAGATTGAATCTCATTCAATCTTAGAGTAAATTGAAAATAATATACTGATAATTGACATATTTTATAATATCAATTACCTTTCCTTTCCTGGATGTATTCAGGGGAATCCGGAATCGAACCATCAGCGATCCATTTCTCGAATTTCTTTTTTATTCGAATTCAGAGCGATTTCTTCGATAGAACTTTAAATTCCCAATTTTTCTTCATTCTGTTCGAGTTAATTGTAGGGCAGTATCTCGTTTTATTGTAATAAAACTCTTAGTTTTTAAGTAAAATAATTAAAATGCGACGCATTTTAACAAGACTGGAAAATTCTCTTCTCTTCGTAGTTATGAATTTTATAAACTTTTGAAAATCTCAGAAAGATTTTATAACACTAGTGTTCATACTTAAAGGGTCTATAAACCACTGTTTTCCTTCCATCACATCTTATAAAGCTATAAAGCAACAATGTTCACACTGTAGCACTTTATAGACCCAGTTTTATTAATTCCGTTACACACCCCGATTTCTAACATTACGTGGCTCTTCGGAACAGTTTGGTCTTATTATATAAGACGTATATCTGCTTTCAAAACATTCTCAACATGTGTTTAACAGTTTTTTTTTGTTTTGTCGCTAAATTGATTTTTTTTACAGAGAGAAAAAGATTAAAGGGGAGATTGAAGAGATGTTTATCTTGTAAAGCCATAGCTGCGAGCTGTATATTTTCGACTGCACACATACATATTCGTGGACGGGTGACGAATGACAACACGACAAAAGTAGCGCTGATGGAGCTGACGTCGCCTTCCGGTTTGTCTGAAGCTTCCGGCGTAACGAGAGGAAATATCGCCAGTCTTGCACATTTTTCTTTACTTTACTTTCAAGTGATGTGCAGCAACGGGAGGAAATGAAAGTCCATCATCACAGATTATAAAAGCTATCAGTTTTTTTTTTTTTACCTCTAGTTTCAGTAAGAAAAACTTATATTCCCACTGTAGCATTTAATTAAAAAGACGCGTGTTTCCTCTCCTCACGCGTGACAAAAATATAAATCGAGAGAAGAAGAAGTTTAAATCGCAAATAAAATAAAAAAAAAATTTTTTTCACCAAGGGATCGAAGATAAAATGGTGAAAAAGTGTGATGACCTTAATTTGCAAATATCTTTTAGAATAAATTGGAGTAGGGTGGTCCTAACTCTTTCTTGTCGGATGCAACCAATGCCGGTTGCCTGGCAACCAGAATGGAAGCAAATAGTCACCATCAATGCATCAACAGCCCGCTGATTGCTAGAAGGGAAGTCGAAATGAATGGGAGAGGAATTGCGCCGTTCACTTTTGTACCCAGACCCAATAAGTTGCCACAATGGATCGTGCGGCTTGTAAATAGAACACGACTCAACCGGGCTAACAGCGAGTTATTTCTTCGACTTATTCCTTCACTAACGTAACCGTAAAAACGATAAAAACTTCCATTTCTCCGAACTAAAAGTAACTTGTAACATTTAGAGAAACGCATTAGCGCTTTAAACAATTAAAATTTTAAGTAGAGAAGGAAGGAAAAAAAAAAAACAAGAGTAAAAGAAGTTAAATAATAAATTTGTCGTAAAATGTTCTTTGTGGATACTTTTATAGTAACAACGGTTTACAAGCTACTTTTAGAGGAGTTGTTGAACGTTTGGAGACCCGTTTTTATAGAGAAGAAGAGAACATATTGGTTGCAGAACATAAAGAGACAGCGGCAAACTTCACATGTCAAGTTATACACTCCATCAAATATCCAATGTTGTTTTGGTGGATAAAATGCTATAAATGCTGGCAATTCTCTAAAAATATATACTTTTTTTATATCGATACGTTTTTAAATAGTTTTTCTGTGAGAAAATAAGCTATTTATATTTTGTAAACATTTCCAATAAGCTATACTTATGAGAAAGAACAGTTTGGACTTTCAAAATGAATTTTTGACGCGTTAAATTACCTCAATTATATAACTTTATGCCTTAAAAGTTTTCTACTCTTCCTTAAGAGAGCTCTAGCAAGCTATAAATGCATTCTGAAGTAAGGAACAAATGCGTAAAATAGTTTAAATCTAAAAAAAAAATCTCTATACACGTTGCTTGGCCATGTTAACATTTGTTCGAGGATTACTCCCGAACTATAAAGCGTAAAGCTCTCTAACTTAGAGCAGTAGTGCGATTCCAAAAGTAAATCTTTCGAGTTCTAGTGAAGAGTTTTAGTTAAACAAGGATGCATCCCAATTCTTCTAACGTTTTGAATTCTTGTGTATATAATAGTAAATTTATCACCAGCAGGCACATTTAAAGAGTAATAAATAGACATTTTAAATCTACATCGCTTTAGATACTATTGATTTTTAAAGAATAACGACTAGTCGGCACATTTTATTGTAGAAATCTTTAAAATAAATTCCTCTTAAATTTTAGAGAGAGGAAGTTAATGAATATTCATCTGGTTTAAAGATACACTTTATTACTCACGCTTGGAAAAGTGGAATTTTCTGCAACCAGCAGCAACATTCGTCAGTAATTAGTAGCTTAAATTCCAGACTTTACATATATTTACTCTTATGACTGCATCATGAGAAGTTAACAGGTGGACAAAGGAGAATTGAAAACTTGATTTTAAGAGTAATAGTTAGGATTATTTAGTTTCCCCTAAACTAAGTTTTAAGATTAATCATGCCCCGGTATTATTAACGTTTAATTTTCTCGGTTCCAACTTGTTTATTAAGTGCACTTGGAATGCCATCTTCAGATTTTACAGACAATCAAAGTCTCTTCCTCCCTGGAGGTTACAACACCGTCAAACTCAATTTTTGTCTCTAACTCTACAAACTTTAATTCTTCTAATAATAATTTTATACAATTAAATTTAGTTAAGAAAACTTCTGTTGTACGTCATTCTGAGATGCGAACATGCATAATGTCAGTAAGTAATCAATATATTCTCAGTTTTTCATGCTCGAGTATAGGAGACTAGCATAACCTTTGGAGGGGGAAAAAAACTAAATTTTCAGTACAATTCTTAACTCTCTCGGCATTGATCTTTTATTTATGAGCATAAATCTGTATACATATGCTAATTTTTGCATCAGAGAAGCTCTACATGTCGAGTGTAAATATAAAATATATTGGAAACAACAATGTATATTAGGTAATTGCTAACTTGATGCTACTGATGAAAATTTGAATTTCATATGAAAAAAACTATATAAGAATATTTAAAATGTAAATAAAAAGGAATTTGTTGGGGGTTATTTTCGTTTCGAATCAACAAAAAACAAATAACAAGACATTGCTTATATATCTGCCATGTATAATATATAACAAGAGTAGACATTTTTATGCCTAACCAATGTAGAAGTAAGTAAATTTTATTGTAGAATTATAAATGTTACACATTTTTCTTTTCATAACACAAGAATAAACTTATAAATATAATAAAATATAAATTTTATAACATATTTTAATAGGGTGTAGAAGGATCTACCTTTCTGGAGCCCTGAGTTCCAGGTAATCGATATCCCAAACTTCTAATATCGATATCTGCTTCTTTAACCTACTGTGAATGTGCCTGGGGCCCTCTAAAAGTTGGGGGCCTCGGGCTCAAGTCCTATTAGCCTTTATATAGATACACTACTGCATATAACTGATACGTAACATTATGATCAAGAATAACAGTATACAAATAATTACTTATATTTATATATAACTAGGCATTACCGGCTCATATAAACGAGCGGAAATCTTGTGATATAATTTTATAACTGGAGCTCGTATAGATCAGATGGCAGACATTATTAGATTATAACGCCACCTGGAGAGTTTGTCTTTTTTAAAGAAACTTCAATTTTAATTTAAGTTTTATTCATTATTTATGTAAAATTATTGAGAAAAAAGTTTTGGCTGTCGCAGAAATCCGAGAATTAGATCTTTCTAATGACACCCTATTTATAGGAATCGATACAGTGGTTCGACTGCAAAAGGGATATCCAGCCAGCCACGTTCCCCTATTAATATATAACTAGACATTACCCACTCATAAATGAGCGAAATCTTGTGATTTAATCTTATAATCTTGGAATATAATTAAGAAGAAATTCCTACGAACCTGTATATGGAATCATTAGATGGCAACCATTATTAGGTTACAGCGCTACCTGCGAATTTTGTCCTTTTAGAAGAATTATAATTTTAATTTAATTTTTATTCTTTAATTTTTAAATTATTAATAACGACGAAAAAATTTAGTTGTTGCAGAAAGCCAAGGATCAGATATTTCTAATGATACCATACTTATATGAATGGATACAGTAGTTCGAATGCAAAAGAGATATCCATCCATCCATCCAGCCACGTTTCCCTATTAATATATATGATGATTATCAGTTATTACTTGATAATTTTTTGAAAGATATGAATTTATTTGTCAAAATTTAAATATTCTTTTTTCTAGGCATTTTTTTTCATGCACATCTTTATATTTTTTTTATTATTCACACGTGGCTTTATGATTTTTTCACTCTTTCCGTTTCTAAGTTCTCGTTCGAGCATCCATTTTGATTCCATTCCAACTCAAATATCTCATCCTTCATCTGTCTTTATAGCGGAAACATCCCTTTCTGTAATTCTCTATCCGACACCAGTCTTTTATTTTAGATTGCTTCAAATTCCTCTTCTCTGTCTAATTCATTATTTCCTCCTACCTTCCTCGAATCTGCTCAAGAAATAATGAAGTTTCAAACGTATATAAGTGTAATTATGCCAGTATTTAAAATAATTAATTGCTACCGAACAAAAACATTAAAAAAAAGGGGGGAAAGAATATAATTGATGGTTGAGCAACATGGCGATTGAAATATGTCCCAAAACATTTCAGAAGCATTCATCGATTGAACGTGTTAGATGACGAATTTGGCGACAATCTGACTGACATTTATCAAATATTTATCTCCATCCAGCGTTATAACTGTGAAAGTGAGTCATAGACTATAAAAGAGAACCGCATATCAATCTGTCTAACTTAAAATATATCATTAATAATAACCGGAACATGATTAGAAATATTAATTTTGGATCCTAATCACTTCTGCCGATTACTCTTTTATTTATTTATTTTTTCTATAACTTTATTAAGTTAATTATCTTTAACGGTTTATAAAATATTAATGCCGTTGTCAGAAGAATTTACCTATTTTTATTTTTTAGGTGAGTAGTGGCGTGAGTTTATTTATTCGCGAAAAGAATTTATGCGCTCTTATAAATAAATCAAGGCAACTCTTGTGTTTAGATAAGAGCATTTTATAATTGTATTTTTACAAAGTATCGATTTTTTTTTAATTATTTGCTAATTACATTAACTGGTGTCTTTGTATTTTTCTGCATTTCGCGAATTTTAATTTATTTTTCGCTATAAATTATTCAGTGCGAATATTTTTTTCCATTATTTCTCGCTTGGTATCGTGTTGAACGTGTCATTGTAGTAATCTAAATTTTTTTTTTTTTTTTTGGCAAAGTTTGGATGTTAAAATTCGTGTTTTTTTTATTTTAAATCGATCAAGACCAGCATAACATACATTTTACGATTTTTATTCCATCGTAAAGAAATTCTACAGAGTTATTTTTCTGGTCGAAAATGTTGATATTTCGATTACTTTGTTTTCGGCCATTTTTACTCCACCTATCTCGGATTTTGTAATAGTAATTGTCGCATACGAGTAGAGAGAAAGTTAGAGTCGTATTTTTAGTGGTGGAAAATAGAGTTCTGTCGGGTGTTATTGATCGAAGATGGTATCCGCATAAGTCTTGACACAAACGAGAGTAAGAAAGTTGTTTAATCTTTACACTACAAGAAGAGGGAGGAAACAAAGAAAAAAAAAGAGAGAGGAGCCATAGTAGAAATGAGATAAGACACAGAACGGTGGCAAAATTGATGAAGCGGTTATCTTTGAAGCGAATCCGCAACTTTTCAGAGTATACGTGAGAAACGTAGTCGTTGTAAGCTTAAAACTTTTCGTTGCAGAAAATTAGAAGTGTTTGTGTGTGTATACGTGTGTACATTTGCAGCACGAGGTGAGACGTGCTTTACTCGGTATCTGTCAACGAGTGATTAATGTGCATACAGAACCATAGGATCTTCTTCGATCGATACGAATCATGAGTTGATGAAGCTTGTTACACATACGCGTCCACACTTGTGATGTTCGGGAAAAGGAAGCTGACGACATCAAAATCAACACAAGAGTCAAAAGTCAAGATATTGACGTCTCACACGGTAATAACTGTACTTTTGACTGGCAGGCTGACAGCGTAATGTAATACTTCTGACATCTGTTCTCGCTTCGTAAAAACTACCGTCTCGTGAGGGTTTGAGTGCACTTGTTAAAACGCGAGATTTTACAAGAAAAGAAAACGCAAAGAATTATAATCGATATTCAGATTGCTCTAGGCTCTCCACGTCTCAAAAATGTTAAAAATATGAAATTTTTGCACATATATATATATATATTTTTAAATAAATTATTCCACTCTTACATTTTGTTTCTTTCATACTTTATTACCATTTTTTCGATCGTTTCTTATTTACTTTGTTATTTGTCTTGTTAGTTCTTCATTGTTTCTCTCTATTTTTCTTTATTAATCTTGTTATTCTTTCATGGATATTTTATTCGTTAACCAAGAGTTCTTGTTAATTATTAGTTTTTAATGTTTATTCTTTTATTCCTTTTTTTCCTTCTATATATATATTTTTTCATTTATTCATTATTATGCGAGTTTTCTTCCTTCATCCACTTTTTTTTTTCTTCTTCCTTCTTTTCTTCGTTGTTATTCATATCTTTTTCGTCCTTAATTTGTTTTCCAGTTATTAAACTTGTCAATTTTCTTTCTAATTTTTTTTTTTTAATCTAAAAAAAATTATTATTTTTTTTTATTCATTCGTTAATCTTTTCCAGTAATTTTTATTTACCGGGAACTTGGTGAAAAATATTTTTTTGTTATAATTCCTCCTCCTTATTACTCTTTCAAGGAATAGGGAGGTAATAAATAAAGACGTAACGCAAACAAAACTAAAAAATTTTTATGTTACGCGAGCTCTTTGCAACGTCCAAAACTTGAAAATAATTCCGAAGATAAACGATTATGCGAATTATTCTGAAAAATAAAACCCTCCTGCCAACTAAAAGTCGATGCCGTTGAGTGGAAAGTTTTCGTATATTAACGGAGTTATTTATAACGGTGTTAAGGATAAAAAGAGATGTTAAATTAAAACAACTACCGTATACAAAATAAGGAAATTGTTCCCAAGTGTTTCATTAAAGAATCAAACCCGTACAAGGTAGTTTTCCCTGGATAGCATAGCTGCTTCGGGGTAGAGAAAGCTTATACGTATATACTATGTCATTCCGAAAATCGGTTTTATTTTTATTTTAATACTTAATATTTAATGTTATCTAGTGAATAATAAAAATTTTACGATCTTTTAGCTCATTTACAAAACTAGTATTTGTTTCCTCATTACAGTAACATCATTTAACAATAAATATTATTTATTTCCTGTATAAGTTACTTATCCTTAAGAGTTCTTCGCTTTGTGGCGAAGATGCCATTACAGGGTAATCGCTTTACAGTTCGAATAAACAACAGAATTAAATTCGTTTTATTATCTAAATTCGATTAATTTTTTAATTTAGTTTAATAAAATCGTTAGTTTTCTTTGCATTTATCTTGTTTTTTTTGTTTAATTATCATTAAAATTGTTTTAATGAGACTGCATTATAATAAAATTTCTAGAGTCGCTCCATTTGCATTCCCGTCGCGCGTTGTAATTTTTAGAACTTTTATAGTTTGTAAACTGTCACGCGACGAGTTTGTTTTTTAGGTAAAAGTGTCGCAAGACATACAAACGTACCGCTTTTTATCAAAATGTAGTATTTATTATCAGAATTATATTAATGGGAATTGTTATTCGTGATACACACAGAAACCTTTCCGACTTTTTTCTATTCGGAAATCTGTTCATATGCGTGACGGTTTCGTCGATACACAATATATTCGGTTCTATACGCGTCACGAATCTGTTTTAATCGCAAGAAACTTCGCTACAGATGACGAATTTTTATTGATGTTTACCTGATTACAGGTTTATCTTCAGTCGTATCCGTTTTGGGTTATACTTACTAAATTAACGGAGCAGGAACGTTAGATATGATTGAATTTCCGACAAAAAAAACCGACATAAATAACTTGGTATATCTCTGGACGAATATATGACATAATTTTCTTTTGTACGTCATTCGCAGCCGATCCTATGATGGATAGAAGGAGCCACTGTGCAGCACGATTATGGAAGGTGAGGTAGTAGAGAAGTCTACCCGTCGTTAGATCTAACGTTTTTTCTCATTTATCATTTAGAATCTTCTTGCGACAGTCTGATATACACGTGATGCGAGAATCGGGATCAGAAGAACCGTATCGCTCTTCTTAATTCCACATAAGGGGATTTTCTCGTCTTCCAACGACTGCAATGCCTGCATCGTTTGATACCTTCTTGGTTCCTTTTCTCGTGTGCAATGATAATAATTCGGGGTATCGAAAGAGGAAAATTTTCTGTTAACTTTTTTTTACAGTACCGGGTTAATTATTTAAGTTGTGCAATTAACAATTTTTCGCGAGAAAGACATTTATAGGATTATAAAAGATCAACTTTAATCATAAGCCAAATTTAAAGGATTAAGAAATCCTGTTTACAACCGAACGAGAGAGAGAGAGAGAGTTTTCCTCATCTTCTCTTTTTTTCCTCCTTAAAAATAGTATTCTTCATTATTCATCGCTAAAAATAAAGTTTTAAACTCATTAAAATTGATTTTATTCCGAGCTTTTTCCTTTTCTTGCTACTTAATGATTAAAAATTTGACTTTCAACTTTGTTTACTTCCGGAATTATTTTCTGTTTTAAACTCGATAGATGGAGTGAATAAATTGTTTCTTTTACCAATTATGATATTCGGTAATGGAATAAGAACAGTGACATTTAATGATCTTCTTCTGTTTACTTTTGTAAAGGGAAAAAGGAAAGGAAAAGAAGAAGAAGAAGAAAGAAATAAGAGAAAATTTATGACTTTTGCAACGTCTGCTTTCTAATCGTAAAATGCAGGATATTTTTCCTTCTTCTCCTCAATGTTTATCCAATTTCTCATTGAGTGCGGATGATAAATGAGTTTCGATGACAACAATTGACAGATGTACAGCCCACAAAAATAAGAATTTATCACCGAAGTCCAAAATATAGATTTCTCCATGCACCTGCATTGAATCTCATCAGTTGATGTCGAGAGGATACTTTCGGAATAAACGATGCCAGCCATGTTTGAAGCTGATAATAGACCATTAACAGTGAAGACTCGTAAACCCCCCTTAAATATTATCATTATTATTCGGTGACGCCAGAAAGACGGACCCTTTGGTGGCGGTAAGGATGCCAAAACAGTAAAACGTTTTTTACTCTCCTCACAATACTTTCTCCTTTAAGAGGATGGCAGTTGAAAGAGAAAATATTTATGGAAAGATTTGCCAGGAAAAAAGGGGAAGAATATTGTTTCGAAAGTTTCCCGCTCGGTTATCAACGTAAAAGCTATCTCGATATCTTGGAGAAACGTCTTAAAATTAAAAAAAAAAAAGAATCTTCTCGATATCGTACGATTATAATTTTAAGAATTCGAGTCGAAAAAAATCGATAATCGATTATAATTTAGAAAATTCTAAGTAAAACCGATCGATGATAAAAATTTTGAGGATTTTTGAGAGGAAAGATCGATGGTCAGTTGAAATTCGGAGGATTCTGAAGATGGAAAATCGATTCTCAATCTATGTTTAAGGGTTTTTAAGAGAAAGAATCGATTACGTTATCAATAGAAAGTGGAAATTGTTAAAAAAAAAAAAAATAGAAAGAAAGGAGCAGCGGTTCCAAATTTGGAAAATTTTTGGAAGGGACAATGCTCGTCAATCAATTCGAAGACATTTAGAGAAATCAATCCAAAACACTCCAAGTTAAACCGAATGCTAAAATTTTAAAGTCGTTTTTTTAAGCAATCTTTCCAAATTGTTTTCCTTCTTTTAAAAACATTAATAATTTTTATTGATTTTCTTAAGATTTTTGCATAAAAATAAAATTAAAATATTTTAATCTATTTGAAACTTTGAATTAATTAAAAATTAGTATACGTATATATACTTATATAAAAAATACTAATTTATAAATTAATGCATGCGAAACATTTTCAGATAAAGTGACTTATGGCTTAACAGAAATTAATATTCATGGAGTATCTAATTTGCATCTGCAACACTTCATCTCTTCTAAAACGTGAATCTGTTAAAGAGAAAACTGAAAAATACAGTTACTAAAAATAAAAATTTTAATGATTATAGTAGAAATTTCATATTTTAAAAAAAGTAAAATTCCTTGTAAAACTTAATTATGTTCTGAATAAAATAATGAATATAAATTTTTCAAGTTATTCTGTAAAAAAACAACAGTTTTATAAAATAACTGATATTTTTTCATGTAGAAAATTGATTGCTAGAGTATGTTAAATTTGTGATTTTTGCATCGATGTATGGCATTGATTGCCAAATAGAATAGCGCTCGGTATCATTGCAACCATGAAATCTAGAAGAAATTTTGAAAGAAAAAGAAAT
Organism: Olivierus martensii; assembly: GCA_000484575.1. Taxonomy (NCBI): domain Eukaryota; kingdom Metazoa; phylum Arthropoda; class Arachnida; order Scorpiones; family Buthidae; genus Olivierus; species Olivierus martensii. The sequence continues at coordinate 124,286 of AYEL01085647.1, forward strand.
CTGAAAAATTTGGCATATTGTCGGATGTAGAAACATAAACATAACTGTTGAAGTAGAGGTCTTGAAGATTGGTACTAAATAGAGCATACTGCTAATTATATAATCCTGAGTTTTTGAAGATTGTTGCTAAATAGAGCATTACTGCTAACTGTATAATCCTAAGGTTTTGAAGATAATGCATTACTGCTAACTGTATAACCTAATGTTTTCAAGATTGATGCTAAATAGTACATTAACTGCTAACTGTATAATCCTAAGGTTTTGAAGATTGATGCTAAATAGAGCATACTGCTAACTGTATAGCCTAATGTTTTGAAGATTGATGCTAAATAGTGCATTAACTGCTAACTGTATAATCCTAAGGTTTTGAAGATTGATGCTAAATAGAGCACACTGCTAACTGTATAGCCTAATGTTTTGAAGATTGATGCTAAATAGAGCATACTGCTAACTGTATAACCTAATGTTTGAAGATTGATGCTAAATAGAGCATACTGCTAACTGCATAATCATAAATTTTTGAAGGTTGATGCTAAACCGAGCATATTGCTAACTGTATAATCCTAAGGTTTGGAAGATTGATGCTAAATAGAGCATACTGCTAACTGCATAATCCTATGGTTTTGAAGATTGATCTAAATAGATCATACTGCTAACTGTATAATCTTAAGGTTTTAGATGCGTTTGTGTATAATTTTAATTAAATTATCGATTTTTTATTCCTGTTAAGAGCATATTCGACATTAAATTTGATATTACTAAATATAAATTAAGGAAACTAAATTTATATATCCCACCACATGGCTGGTTGTAATCGATTTAATCGAATGCTATCAGTAAACAACGTAAAGAACATACATAAATATGAATTTTTAATTTCATAAAATATTTATAAAATTACAAAAAACGTTCTTGATAGTATTGTATAAGATTTTATATATAAATATAAAAATTTATTTGATGATTTTCATTATTTTGGTCAAATTAATTGCGGGTTTTATATCGTCATTATATTTTTTAATGTGGCATAAATCTTTTGCGATACTAATATGGGAAAATTATTTGTAGAATATGTAAAGAAAGAAAACTTACTTTACCAGAATGGTCGAATTTCTGAAGTAAAAAATCCGAATTTTAAATCAAACCAAGCATTTGTTGGCTTTCGTCGAAACGAAAAAGCCGTTTCTTGGTCGTTATTTCCAGTGCATGAATGTTACGAGTTGGAGAATGAGGAAAAAGCGCTGCTAACATCATTATATTCAGTGAAGCTTTAGCAGTAGACAGAACGTCACGAAATAGAAATGCCCGTTCTGATGTGACATGGTATCTTGTCTTATTAGAAAGCAGCGAGTGAATTGAAGAAACCCGACACCGTTAGAATAATTTCTGTCTGGATCATGAGAAGGGCTGCAGTTGGTTTAATAAACGCTGCTGCTCCCGCTAAGAGAGGGAGAGGAAGAGAGAGAGAGAGAGAGAGAATTGGAAGGGTTCTACCTCCTCTTTTCTCCTCTAATGGATGTGGTCGATCATAATTGCAGAGTCAGCGACGTCGAACTGAAATATTACACCGATTCGGTTTGTATCGTTTTAATTATCCGGCCTGGACCGTATAATGTTTGTGTCATCATATATCTCCAGTTTGGTAATTGATATCCCGTTTCCCTTATTAATGAATGGTAACGGCTCGAGAAGTTAGCAACAGCCACAGCAGCATTGTGATCTTTGTCGCATAACTAAAATTGTTTCTATTTTATGCACATAATGAAGTTGACGACAAAATATGATTGTCTCATTTATTTAAACATCCATTTACATATCGTATACTAAATTTTGGTTATCTACCCATCGCTGATATATAGTAGAAAAATGACCAACATTCTAATCACTTTCAAAATCACTTGTCTCTCTACTATTTGTCTTTCGTTAACTATTTGGCTAGTGATTACATAATTTACTCTGTTCCTCTTCAGCTTCACTGCCTGCCTAGTTTCAATTGCTCTTCTTCAGTTTCGCTAGATGAGAACAACAACTGAAACTTAGTTCAGTTCCTTAGTTAATTAACTGAATGTTTTTTCTTTAATTATTTTTATAAGTTTCCTATTACAAATAAACTTATTTTCTAAAATCTCTTGTTATTCTGTATCTTCATTAATTGTTTGGCTGGTGATCACTTCATTGTATCATATTTTGCTTTTCCTTAGCTTCATTACCTAATTAGTTTCAGATGATCTTTTTCTCTTTTAATGGCTAAAGCATTATTGAAAATTGATACTTTGCTTCTTTGATTTTTAAGCAAGGAATCGAAGGAATTCTTAATTTTTAATCATATTTTAAACTGATTTCATTTCCAAAATCTCTTATCCTGTAACTTTGGCTATTGACTAATTTATATAGTTTAACAATTCTTCATCAGTTTCATATAGTTCAACATTCTCCATCAGTTTCATATAGTTCAACTATTCTTCATCAGCGTCATATAGTTCAACAATTCTTCATCAATTTTATATACTACAATTATTCTTCATCAGCTTCATATAGTTCAATTATTCTTCATCAGCTTCATATAGTTCAACTATTCTTCATCAGCGTTATATAGTTCAACTATTCTTCATCAGCTTCATATAGTTCAATTATTCTTCATCAGCTTCATATAGTTCAACTATTCTTCATCAGCGTCATATAGTTCAACTATTCTTCATCAGCGTCATATAGTTCAACTATTCTTCATCAGCTCATATAGTTCAACTATTCTTCATCAGCGTCATATAATTCAACTATTCTTCATCACTTTCATATAGTTCAGCAATTTTGATCAATTTCATGTAGTTCAACAATTCTCCATCAGTTTTATATAGTTCAATAATTCTTCATCAATTTAATGGGTATTGAAGTTGAAGATTGCAGATACTTCAATTTTTGTTCAATCTTCAACTTCAATACCCATTAAATTTCGACTTCTTCAATTCGAGTGGCAGCAGATGGAAAATTACTCGAACTTGTTACTTCAATTTCTTGATTTTAACCTATTTATTTTCCTATAAACTTTTATCTCGACTTTAAGAGTTACTGAAGATTAATCTCATCTGACTACCGTTTAACATTAAATTCGATACGTATCCATACTATTACGCTGATTAATTTTTCTTCTGAGAAACATCAAATATCGTTTTTTCCGCAGAGAAAAAGCTAATATTCGTTTTATTCGCTGTTAGATACAGCATTAACAATTTGAGACAAAGAAGCCGATCAATTAATAAAAAAAAGAACATGCAAAAGTATAGAAAACTAAAATACATTTTAATTGTCGCAGTTGTTATTAAGAAACTGCGAAAGGTAACTCACCAAAAAAAATATTCCTTCCTTCATTTAGCAATTTAATTTTTCTGTATTAAAGAATTATGTAATTTTTCTTGTTACTAATTAAATATAAAAGATCAAATTTCGTATAAAAGATAAAAATTAAAGAAAGAAGAGGAAGAAAAACAACTTGATAATTTGTCTACGGAAGGGACTTATAATTATATTTAAAAAAAAAAGATTAAATCACTTAACAGAATCGAGTTCTTAACTTGTCCATGATGAGATTTTCTAGAAGATAAACTGTTTTGAGTATTTGTTCTAATCGATTATCTATGTTATTGGAGCTCTACAAGAGAGGAAAAAAATGCAGAAAGTTCTGTTAAAACTATCATATTTCCATTATTCCCCAAGATATTTATTCATAAAAATCGTGCTTTTGTCTAATTACTAAACATTTATCACCTAGTTTGTTATTCTTCCTTTTTTTTTTTTTTTTTTTTTGATCTAGAAGAAGAAGATAATTATTATACGGGCATTCTTATCTTAGAATAATTATTTTAAAAATCAGTTTAAGGGAATTTACGAGATGACGAAAAATTAGAATTAAGAAATATCTTAGAAAACGTAGGGGGAGGGAGAAAAAACAGCTTTAATAGCATTCCTTAGTTCGAAAATTAATTGAAAATCTGAAGGAAAAAAGAAATATAGCACACATTAAAAACTTGTTGTGTGAAAAATGCGAACCATTACGGGTTAAAAACATAATGAAAAGCTATTAACTAAGTTCGAAAAGCTTTATGAAAAGATTATTAGAAACTTACCCCTTGATTTAGTTGTTACAACAAGGAAAAAGTATTGAAGAAGCTAAGAAGATTAAACAGATATTCCCTAGAGGTTTATAAATCCTTTGGTGGCACACACGAAAGGCAAAAGCAGACAAAACATTGCAGGAAGTAAGTAAAGGATAATCTCTCGATGTTTTCAGTTCCAGATTAGAGAAACAGGACGACAATTGTTCTCCTCCAAGTGCAGAAACACATTTAGACATAGAGTACCTAATGCGTTCAGTTTACCAATTTAGAAAGTTCACCAATTTCTAAATGTTTTTTTTTTTTTGTTTTTAGAAAATATCATCAGTTTTCTTTTATAAAAAGAAAGGTTAATCGGAAAAAAATTAAAAAAAAAAAAAAAGAATGTATTACTCCTAACTAATTTGAATAATGCGCATTTAAATAAAGCAAAACCACCCATACAAAAAAAAAAAAATAAAAGAACTTTATCTATTTTTGATGATTTAATTTTGGAGTAAAATTTACAAAATTTCTTTTTATAATTTCTGCTTTTAATATGATATAAAAAAAGAAGAAATATTTTTGGAACGTTTCTTTTAATTAAACGACTACTAGATTTTCGACTTAATTAGTAAGACGTATATCATCATTAATGCATCCGATTGTATCGGAAGATGGAGATAAGAGAGGAAAAAAAAATGCGAAATAAATTTGTGCATGCATAATTTATATATTATTATTATTATTATTATATGAGGTTTTTATCGCTTCTTATTAAAAGAGTCGGAAAGCATAAATTAAAGTGAGAGGGGGGGTCTTCTCCAAAAGTGTTATTATTATATGAGGTTTTTATCGCTTCACTTATTAAAAGAGTCGGAAAGCATAAATTAAAGTGAGAGGGGGGGTCTTCTCCAAAAGTGCGACACAAATCAAATAATACAATTTAGTACAAAATCGTGCCATAGCAAATTTTCCAAAATGCCAAGCTCGATAATCAAATTTTAAACCACGCAGTCGAAAATTAAATTATTCGCTGCTCATTTTATCTTCAGAAATATTCTTCTTCTTCTTCTTCTTCTTTTTACGCGTGTGAAAAGAATATTTCCATCTGTAACAAAATTTGTATAAAATTCGCATAATTTCCTCCCCGAAACTTTCCTTTTGAGAAATAAAACAAACTAACTCTCTCTCTGTGATGTTCTTGACAGAAATGTATGTTGGTGACAATAACTCTGGTTCCTCTTTCAGTCCTACAATTGTCTGAATAGAGTTTTTGATTGATGATATTTCTTAGGATAGAGGTTCTGACTTATTGATGTCAAAGCGGCTTGACGTAGATTATATATATATATACGCGCTAGAGTTATCTGAAACAACTGAACGTGTCTGTATGTCGAACAGTGGAAAATACATTTTACACGACACACAAATATTCAAAAAAATGTATTTTACTTAGCAAAACACGCATTTATTTTCTTTCTCCCCCGCAAAAAATTCCGTAATATTGTTGCGAAGCGACGATCCATCTACGTTTGTGATGCAACAAACTATCGAATTTTGGCAGAAAATTTTCACTTCGAGAAAAAATAAATTCTTTAAAAAAGAGTTAGCCAATGTGTAAACATTCGAAATGAAGAAAACTATCGCTAAGAACTACTGTTTAGCTGTAAGAACTACTGCTAAAAGCGCTGAGAGGTACTGCTAGAAGCGCTGTGAACTATTGTTAGCTGTAAGAACTACTGTTAGAAGCGTTGAGAACTACTATTAGCTATGAGAAATACTATTAGCTGTTAGAACTACTGTTAGCTGTAAGAACTACTGTTAGAAGCACCGAGAACTACTGCTAGCTGTAAGAACAACTTTTAGCTGTAAGAACTACTGTTAGAAGCACTGAGAACTACTGCTAGCTGTAAGAACTACTGTTAGAAGCACTAAGAACTACTGCTAGCTGTAAGAACTACTGTTAGAAGCACTGAGAACTACTGCTAGCTGTAAGAACTACTTTTAGAAGCGCTGAGAATTACTGTTAGCTGAAAAAATTCATGTTTTTATAAGAAAACAAAAGAAGAAGCTCCAAACTATATTAATAAAGGCAAATAAAAGCAGAAGTATTGTAGAAAATATCATTTTTTTATTTTTTTTCAGATGAAAAGAAGGGAGAGAGGAAAAAAAGAATCAAATATCAAAAAGTGAGGCGACGCTTCTTGATAAATAATACATCAACAGCGAATTTTATGAAAGCGGTATTGTCATGTATTAGTTCAAATAGACTCAAAGTTTTCTCAGATATTGTATTCAGTGTTGCCTAACAAAAGCCTTGGAATATATTAAGAGTATGAAGACTCGTAACTCAACTGTTTTGTTATCTCGGTTCGCGGTTGATATCGGGAGTCTATGGAGAGACAACAGGTCGCGAATATGACGTCAAGAGGGAAAACTGGCGCCTTACATGCAACAGATGTCAACAAGGATAATTTGTGCGCATTTAGAAGTTTCTAACAAGTTTCTTATTATCAGTTGCCTTTTGAACAATTGCTACGATGCTCCAAACTTAATATCTCCTTCGCTAAATTAATTTTAATTCTTTAGCTCTTCGCAATATATACATTTATTCATGAGTATCCAAGATTATAGTTTTATTTTTAGAATAATTCCATGAACAAAATCTTACCAGCTATCCACACTTTCTCCTCATGCTAACACACACACACACACACACATATATATATACAGTATATACAGTCGAGTATCTTTTCTATGCAGTTTTGAAGTTATGCGGTGCAATATTTCATGCAAATTCGGGATTTTTCCATTACACATAATGAACTATAAACAAAAAATTTTTGGCTTTGCTTAATGTAAATGTATGCAAATCGGCCTACATCGCAATATGTTAACTGTAAGAACTACTGTTAGAAGGGCTGAGAATCAATGTTAGCTGCAAGAACTACTGTTAAAAGCGTTGAGAACTACTGCTAGCTGTAAGAATTACTGTTAGAAGCGCTGAGAATTACTGCTAGCTGTAAGTACTGCTATAAGCGTTGTGAACTAGAAATATGGCGGCATCTACAGCAATAGAAATATTTAAAATTACAAAAAATGAATGATTTTTTTTGTATAATTTATTGATTTATGTGTTATTTTAAGTTTTATATACCTAATTTAATTATTTTATGATTAATTTCAGATAATTTTTCATCAGAATTGCAAGGTATCCCTAATATTTCAATCTAACTTAGGACTTTTTTTGTGCGACTTTTTATATGCAGTTTTCTGTGGAAAACGTATCTATCGCATAAAAATATCCCCGACTGTATACATAAATTTGAGAATTTGTTAGTTATGCGAATTATTCCCAGATCGAGATGGCATGTTTAAAAAAAAGGTATTTTTTTATGTTAAAATATATCAAAATATACTAAAATTGAACTTGCATGAATGATAAAATTGTAAAAAGGTGTTAAACAGCTTGATAAATGGAGTTTGACGTCAAAAATCAACACTAATCGGTCAGTTTAGCTGACATTATCTAAAGTCATTGTCAAACTGACCAGGACATCAATCGTAAAGCTTAAACGATGGCAAGTTAAGAATCGATCGGGTACCGAAGCAGAAAATCTTTATTTCTTTCTTCATTTTTACTTCGAAATATTTTTTTATAAGTTACTATTCTCGAAGATATATCTTCCTGACGATTTAATACTTTCGGTAGAACGAAACTATGTTAAATATTTGAATAACTTGCATATTATGAGAAGTGTGTACACGTCTAAATCGAAACAATGAAATATAAATTTATATATAAACACACAGCAATTTAGTTTACTTACTTGCATTTATTGCTCATCTTGGACTTAGAAAGTTATCAAGGAAATTTATAGCTAGATCCTGTAAGAAGAGCAATTTGTTTTTATGGAACACACTTTATCTAATCGTATATTTTTCTCATCAAAATAGACTTTAGACACAATTTCTAAATTGAAACATTAAGCAATTATCTTCAGTTGGATTAAAAAAAAAAGATGCAAGCTTCTGTCGGTAGATCGAAACTATGTTAAATATTTGAATAACTTGCATATTATGATAAGTGTGTACACGTCTAAATCGAAACAATCAAATATAAATTTATATATAAACACACAGCAATTTAGTTTACTTACTTGCATTTATTGCTCTGGCTTACCATCCCGGAGGATCCGGGTTCAAATCCAGCTCCCATACCTCCAGTTTTCCAAAAGCTGTGGCTTACCACCCTGGAGGATCCGGGTCCCACACCTCCAGTTTTTCAAAAGGGGTCCGGGCCCGGGCCCGGGGCTCGTTGAACCCCATCCTTCAACCATCCAGTTGACCCCATCATGGGTGTTGACTAGCCTCTATGGGCTCTAAATGCCGCCGCCAGATATATATTCCTCGTGTGATATAGCAGCTTAACCTATCTAATCAAAACCGAATTTACGTAAGTCGGGGTATTACTGTATTACAAATGTCGTTATATATTTTTTTATATTCCTTAGAGGAAATAGGATAAAAATAAAGGAATTGGAGCGAAATTATTTTAACTTAATCATTACTATATCACGATGATGATGAGGAGGAATCACAAAAGCCACATTCTTTTTCACTAAGATCTACCAGCCAATCTCAGCAAAAACTTGAAAATAATAACTTATAAAAGTAAAAAAAAATTAAATTTCCACCATATCACACGAGGGATATATATCTGGAGGTGGCATTTAGAGCCCATAGAGGCTAATCAACACCCATGATGGGGTCAACTGGATGGGGTTCAACGAGCCCCGGGCCCGGACCCCTTTTGAAAAACTGGAGGTGTGGAACCCGGATCCTCCAGGGTGGTAAGCCACAGCTTTTGAAAAACTGGAGGTATGGGACCTGGATTTGAACCCGGATCCTCCGGGATGGTAAGCTACGGTTTTACCACGCGACCATCCGGCCTACTACGTAATTCGGAGATACGTAACTTCTCATCCTGCCCCCTTGCCTGTTTCACCATTACATAGTGCATATATATGTATGCACATATTTCATTTGCTGATTTTTTGATTAAGAGTCTTTAATTACAACTACATGTTATAAATTTTTATAATTTATTGTTTTTTGATAATAAAGAGCCAGCTAAGAACCTAATACACATGTAGGCACCCCGACTTACGTTATGCTTCCCGGTATTACTGTATTTCCTGTTTATTTCGTATCTAAATAACAATACCTACGCTTTGAAATTTAAATTTAGCACAATAGTGAAGAGCGTACATCTACGTGTAGATCTATTTTCTATCTGAATTCATGCGAATCATTACAAGCTACTGCTATACACTTATTAATGCCATCCACGAATAACGATTAAAATATGAATTTACAAAATTATCCGACAAACGATGTTGTACTGTTGTTAGAAGATGGCAGAATATACGTTGCATTTTAAAGTTTTCAAGATGAATTCTGTACTCGTAATTAGTTCCGATTTCATAGAATTTTTTAAACGTAATCATTCATATTTTGGATTAAGTATAACTAATTTTGAAAAGACTTTTATCTAGCGCGCCGCTTGGATTCTTTTCCATAGAAGAAAACAATCTCAAGATATACATAAAGATGGCTACATCTTTGTGGAAAAAAATAATATTACTGTATTTTCATGAATTCGGTTCATTCGACATTGTTGAAAATAGAGAGAAAAGGCACTACTCATTGGTTTGGCCTGTGAAGAATGAAGAACAGATATAGAAGATGATAGGAAAGTAAAGGAAAGATTTACAGATTCCTGTCAAGAGATAATGTAGCAGATCATTAGCAGAAAAAAAGAGAGAACCAACAGTTTTATTAAAAAATAAAAACAACATATTTACAATATATTGCACAGTCTGCTGTACACTCTAAAATTAATACAGTGAATTGATAAATATATATAAAATACATAAGTAAATACATACATAAAATAGATGATTACAAGTTGAAAATAACAATAGACAAGATTTACCGGGTTATTCTACACTCGACATTATTATGATTAAGGGAAATACATCCATTATTAAGTTAAGTTGAAAATAACAATAGACAAGGTTTACCGGGTTATTCTACACTCGACATTATTATGATTAAGGGAAATACATCCATTATTAATAGATAGATAGTCACTTAAACCATGTACCAGGAGAGGAGGGATAGTCACTTAAACCAGGTACCAGAGCAGTAAGTATACTGTATGAAAATAAATATAGAAGAAAATTAATAAATATGGCATTGGGAAAATTTGGACTATAGTGATGAATTATGAAAAAACAGAATTTTGAGTATTCAATTGAGGAGTGATAATGGATTCTTCCTAGAATATTTATTTGTCAAAATTATTTTGAGGTATTAGACTTATAAATCTGCCTGAAGAGCATGAGGAAGCGTGCCAGTTGTTAAATGATCAACACGAGAATGGGACCGATACTGAAAAGCAAGGATCAAAAGTTTTTATGGGATCGAGCCCGAATTTCTCTGCAGATTCATTCTATATCCTTTAGCTTGCCATTCTACCAGGCGATTTATTTTTATTTATAAATGTGCTTGCAATCTAAACCATTCTAAGTTTGTTATCATCATATTAAACATAAGGATATGAATAAATGAACATTATGTTTTTCTTTCAGTTACATATTTTAAAATGAAATAGCGGTAACTAAATTAAAAACACTTTCTTATGCGACACATATTTTTATAAGTTGCTTTTCAAATAGCGGCCATTTTGAAATAAGATGGCCACTATCTTCGCACTCAAACACTCTCATGTTAACAGTTTTAACTTTACACTTAATTTTTCTCCGAAAAGAAACGATTACAAAAGAATTATAGCGTTGTATAATCTTCAGATTTATTTTTAAATTTTATCTCTATCCAATATAAATTTTAAAAAGCATTTAAGTGCAAAAAACACGAGAGAAAAAGAACATACCTTATGCATGATATAAATGCATTTATTTTAATTAATTTGAATCGAAAATCGTGAAAACATTAAAAGATAAATTTTACTTTACTACGACCATTCAAAAAGTATCTTACATTAAATGATTTTCACGAATTCTTAAAGAGACGTTCCATAAAATTGGAAATATCAACTATCAGTGTCGAAATGTCATTGCGCTTCTGTTGGAAATATTGATTTCTTTCCAGATAAAATATTTACCAATTTAGCTATATAAACAATGGATCTTCGTCAATAAGACTAATTCACGTTTGGTTTTATGGATACTTTCGAATGTTTGTTCCAATCAGCGTGTGAAATCACGTATTTTATATATACTGTACTGAGAGCACATCTACTTCTCGTAAACGTTTTATATATTTCATAGCTTGAATATAAGGTTATCTTACTTTTGTTTGGATAGAATACAAAAATATATTAAAACTAGATATTACCAGCTCATATAAATGAGCAGAAATCTTATAACTTTGGAACGTCGCTCGAAAAACTCCTCGAATTCATATACAGGATCATTAGGTGGAGGCCATTATTAAGTTATAGCGCCACCTTCATATTTTATCTTTTTAGAGAAACTACAATTTTAATTTAATTTTTATTCCTTAATTTTTTAAATTATTAATAACGACATAAAAAACTTTTGACTGTCGCAGAAATTCGACGGTTAGATTTTTCTAACGATACCCTATTTAATCGCAGAAATCCGAGGATTAGACCTTTCTAATAATACCTTATTTATAGGAATCAGTACAGTGATTCGACTGCAAAAGAGCTATCCAGTCACGTTTCCCTATTAATATATATGATCCAACAAGATACACATAAAAATAGAATTATTCTTTCTAGAACCGAATTTTTTAGATTAAATTTTCCGATAAAAGTTTTAAAAATTAGTTTCATAAGGCATGAATGTAAATTTTAATTATTGTATAATTATTCTATATCTAATGGTTAGTTCGCGGGACACTAAATAATTTTATTTGTCTGAAACCAGAAGGGTTTGACTGAGAAATCTCGTTTCGGCCACAAAAAGACAATAAAGAAGACACGAAATCTTACGTAGTTGGAAGACATTCAGAGTTTTATTATTCTTTATTTCGAAAAATCAGATAATCTTATTGGAGATGAAACAAGGCTTACAACAAACAAAGTATTAAATAATTCCTATAGCAAATAATCTTCCAATTCCATTCTTTGTCCTTTAGTTTTTGAAATTCTCTTTAGAACTTTCTGGCAATTTCCGTGGATCTTTTTATCAAAAGAGAATATTGGACAGGACTAAGTAAGCAATCGTTTAATGTTATATCCAGACTCGGATACTCTATCTGCTTGGTTCCTCTATGGAGGGTGATACTTGGAATGTCTCGGGGGTTTACCGTCTCCGCTACCAAAATCCAATTTAACTTTTAAAGCGGAAATGACATTGGTGTCCAAGTTTGTTTCCCCAGGGGTGCATTTCTCTGTGACCCGACATCCGGAGAAATCGCTTGCCATCAAATCTTCATTTCCTGCCATTGTGGCAACTTCCGTTAGAATTATTTACCTCTTCGTGACATCAGAGACCGTTTTTGAATAAGTTTCGACAACTTTATGGCCCCGGATTTCGTTAACGGTATGAGTAATGAAATCCTATTCTTGTCCTCCGCTTAAATAGATCCACACAGGACAATAACAAGTACTCTTCGTTTTCTGTCGCCTAACTCAATTTTTTTTTTATTCTTTTATCTTATAAAAAGAAGACCGGAGAAGAAGAAGACGAAGAAGGAAAAAAAATCTTGCGCCAACTCAATTTTCTCCAAAAATTTTAAATTTAAAAAAAAAAAAACAAAAAAGTTGAGAGAGAGGAAAGCGAAGTTTTGCTTCTTTTCTGTTTCCAGGGAAATAATTTTCTATCTGTTCATTTTTTAAAGAAAAAAATGAAGACGACGAGAAGAAAATTTTCTCTTCTTCTATTTTCTTAATAGGGAACAAATTAGATTTTTAAATTTATCGCCTCCTAAGACATTTTTACTCTTTTAAAGAAATTAATTAACTCTTTAGCATCGTTCTTATCTACGGAATATTAGTCAAAGTTCCCATCTAATATCCGGTACAGAAATCAAAGTAAACACGTGCCAGCCGGACACCATAAATGGCCGACTTGATATGAGGTTCCATTCTGCTCTCTTTTGTTTGTGTCGCACTTATTGGTTCCCTTCCTATGACTCATATAACCGAAACCCATCTTAAGAGGGAAAACAATAGAGATATAAATTCGATGCGTTAAAATATTTCCAATTTTCTATCTTATTGATGCTGTCAAATCCCTCAGACAATTAAATAACTTCCGTTTCTATAGTTTTCTTATCTCTCAACCTTGGTGAAAGAATGTGAAGTTTTTTCTTAATATGAATAGAGTTCTTTTAAACCCGATAGCAAGTAATCTTTGTAATATTCGCTTTATTTCATTTACCTGAAATCTGTTCGTCCTTCCAATCCCACCGACTGAATAAAGAACCAACCATTTTTTTTTTTTTTAGAAGATTTCTGATCTGATTTTGTAATCGCAGCAATCTGTAGCGTCATCGGGGTGAAAAAAGAGCTTATGTAGACGAAGCAAAACCCTATTGTTCAGTATCTGTAGCGGGGTATTAGAGTCTTTGTGTGACAATCGTTTGATGTCTGGTATCCTCCCCTCTCTAGGGACTCCCGTTCTATATATCAAACATCAGATAATCTCGGTTCCCTCTGGAAAACTATCTTAAGTGTTTACGCGTAAGTTGATTTTTTAATCAAACATTTTGTTTTCTATTCAGGCTACATTCTCAGTTGAGAATTTAGAACGTTAACATAGATAAACAAATTCTCTTCATTGTTCTGACTAGTGTTATATTGACTTAATGGTTACTAATCATAAAATTAAAGAAAATAAGAAAGTTTATGTTTTTAAACTTTGATTTATTTCTTCGATATGCAATTATTTTTTTATTTTTAGAAACTCACTCACTAAAAAATCACTTTTAATAAGATAAATTCTCAGTATTGATTAGATATCTAGTAAAATTAGTATATTAGCATTAAAAAAATGGTTTAATGCTTGGTTTAAACATATTGTAGCAAAAAAAAAGTGTTACTTGCATTAGTCTGATGCACATAGTTTTCGATAGTTGCAACTATGTCAAGTGTTCCATAAAATGGGATTGATGACATTCGTCCATCTTCCTAACAATGGTAGATCTAATATGGCGTTGTAAATCCTTCAATTTGCATTTTTCGTTGGCCACGTTGCTTATATTTTTTTGTCTGAAACTCGAGGACAAAGATGTATCTGCTCAGTTAGGAAAGTGGATATAAACATATCAAAATAAGATGAAGAGGAAAAGAAATGGAGTAAGATTGACAATAAAAGAGCCATCAGTCCGGAAGTCCACTTGCTCTTTCTTGACACCGGAAGTACTCCATCTCCGTAAGAGAGTCTGTGATTGGATGATGATCCTCTGAGTAACTTATCCAAACGATGGCAGAAAGAGACATTGACGGGTGCCACGTGAGGCGATCTAATGGACCTCATGAAGTCCCGAATTTCGTCTGCCGGAAGTAGGAACCATCAAGTCTGTCCATTCCGATTCTTTCTATCTGATAAGCTATTTCAATTAAAGAATGGATCAGTGCTCGTCGTCGTAGTACCCATTTTTCGAAAGGATAAACGTGGATGCAATTTTAAACCAAATCGATAAAAACCCGTTCCGAATATCTCCAACTATCCAAATCCATTAACAAAATGCACATTCATACGGATTACATTCACATATCGAATTTCACTTCTGTCGAAAACTCTAATATATCGATAATTCGATGAAAAAATCGATACGTCTTCGGAAAGTACACACGAGTCCGTAGAAGTAAAAAAAAAAAAAATCGATTTATAGAACGTAATTAGAATCGTATCGATACTCGTTAATGGATATTCGACATATTCGAACCTTCGATAAATTCGCCAATAAATCGATATTTAAGAATGTTATTTTCCATCTGGAAGATATAATTTTAGATTATGGCATTGAATAAGATAAAAATCTTCAAACCTGGAAGCTTCTACCTCAAACTGAAAGTCTATATACTCGAGGCAATCGTTCATCTCCTCTCCAGTGCCTCGAATTAAGCCTCGTATCTAGCAATGTCAGAAATGGTGCAAATCTCCGGATTTGTAATGGAATATCGATCTCCAACTGCATATATAATCCTATTTTTGGGAATAAAATATTCCTATTATGTAGCATGAGGTAAAGATTCGCGCGAAAATCGATTGTTGGCTGATAATCGATTTTTTTATTATTTGCTCTAAGATAAAACCGTCAATTGTAACCGACGTAAATATTTACTTTTTGGGCATTAAAGGTTTCTTTTAAGAAATTCCAATTTATATACTTTATATATATATATAAATCTAGGCTATTTCCAGAAATGGAATTTATAAAAATGATTTTTGGCTCCTCAAATAGATTCTGAAGCAAATTCGAGTATAAATTTAGAGAAGAGTAGTCCGGTTTAACTGGGACCTCTCGAGAGGTGACTTATAAAGGAGGAAGGTCACAAGAGGGTTTATTTAATGAGGATCGCACGTCGGTTTGACCCTTAGGTGATTTACAGGCGAATTTTGTAGAATGGCAAAATCTCCAGAGGAAAAAAAAAAAACCACATAAATCACGTATTTGGAAAATTTCAAGAAATGCCCCAGGCTAATAATTTTTTCTTTGATAGATTGTTGGCAAATTGCTGAAATGACTCATATACTGCACATGACAAGTGAAGAACATGTCTAATGAATTATATATATTGGAAGAGACATCATTGTGAAAGAGCACGCGATCCAAGCATTGTGGATCACAAACTGACCAGCAATCATTGTTCATCGATCACACAAACAATCGATCAGTAGTTGCTGCGACCATTAAATTGCTTCGGCTATTTATAACTTGCTCTTTAAATGTAAAGCAGGTTTTAATGCATTTTGGATTTAAACGAGTCGAAATTCCTCCATTAAAAAAAAAATAATAATAAAAAATTCGAAATGACTTCTCAAAAACCACGAGTCTCTCAAATTTCGATTTTCGCATGTTTCCAGTAACTTAAATTTTTACACAAATGAAAGATAAACAGTGAAAATAAACTCTTTTCGATGTTAATCCCCTGGAGACTTGAAAGTCGTACTCGTCATGCCAAGCAATAAGCTAGTCGAGCACAGGACACGTGATCTAAGTGGCCATATTGTATAGATAATGACCCGCTTCTGCTATTATCTAATCTTTTAAGTTTTGAACGTTTACATTAATCATCCTCTCCGCTAATTAACAGGGAAATTACAAAACAAGTGATTCTTTTAAAGTTTTAATATTATGAACATTAGCTTTTGTAACAAAATTTCTCTATTTTAATAGAGTTTTATAAGAATAACAACTCCATCTAATGATTATTATAAACAGTTATCATGAAAGCATTTAAAAGAATATTATTATTTTTTTCACATATTAAAGAGTGATAACACACCAGTGAAGAGTACACCAGTAGTTCTCAACTTTTTTTCAGTTGAGGAACACATTTTAATATTTTAAATTTAGAGGCACACCTAAGTATTTTAAATAATAATTTAGATTTAACAACGAATTTTCATTAACAAATTATTGTATATTCAGATTACATACATACTCATATACGGGATCATTAAATGGCGGTCATTATTAAGTTATAGCGCCCCCTGCGAATTTTTATCTTTTTAGAGAAACTATAATTTTAATTTCATTTTTATTCCTTAATTTTTAAATTATGAATAACGACAAAAAATTTTGACTGTCGCAGAAATTCGACGGTTAGATTTTTCTAACGATACCCTATTTAATCGGAGAAATTCGAGAGTTAGATTTTTCTAACGATATTCTATTTATAGGAATCGGTAGGACTACAAAAAATATATCCGGCCAACCACGCTTCACTATTAACATATGTGGTACATACATACAATTCTTATATATACATAAAATTCATTCTTAAATTTCACCCATACGATATTCGAAGAGTTAATAATTCATTCACCACAAGGCACCAAAGAAGGGGAGAAAATACTCCACCCTGCTGACAACTCCTGTCAGTGAGAATCCTAACTTCCTCAATATAGAGTATACTAAAAACAATTCTATGCCGCCAGTGCTACATCTTCAAAGTAAGAACTTTAAGCTTCTCAGAACGTAAACATAAACATAGCTTTATCATGCACGATGTTAACGTGAGAATTTCATTCATTTCTATTTTTTCCTTCTTAAAATTTATAACTTCTGATATTGCTTCATACTTAAATTGCTAAGTAGACTATTTTAGAATGTAAAAAAAAAAAAATATTATGTTATAAATCTTAGTAAAAAGCTTTACTTGAACTATGAAAAATCGTCGTATAAATATTTTTGCTTAAAAATATTGCGTTATTTTTACAGTATGCAAACACTGGAGTATCTTTCATCGTCTTTTAATATAACGAGTAATAGAGTTAAAATTAATTTTCTCGTTTCTTTCAGTTTAATTGTAATTACTGCATATCAATTGTTACGTAATTGCTTATTTTCCGCGTTAATTTATATAATACATTTCACTCGTAGTTTAATTGTGTACGTTTCCATTCTAATTATGTTCGTTTCACTTTAATTATGATTATTTTAGATTAAAATAATTTTTTTTTAATTCTAATTAATTTCCTCGGAAAAATCTTTCGTATTATCGTTATTTAATTAAAAAAAAAGAAAGTTTGAATTAAGAATGAATAGGTAGCGTGATATTCCGCTTCGTACACGTTTAAATAATGAATTCTGCAGGCGATACAAATTAAAAATAAACACGTGTAGTTACGCGCTTATAATTTGTATTACTTTTTTTTAAGATTTATAAAATTCAGCTCGTCTGTATCTCGAAAGTCGGCTCTAACTAAATCGATGTAGGACAAGGGTGTTTCACCCTTCGCTATAGTTGTCAGACATAATTTTTATACAGCCCCTTTAATAACTTATTCAAAGGCGATAATGTGTACTACACACGCGGATAAAGGAGGCAACTAAGTCATTATTATTAGAATTTTTCCGAGTAAAAAAAAAAAAAGAAAAAACCCTGCATAATTCATGAAAATATCACCATTTGGCTGTGAATATTAACGACGGAGAACCGCGTGTAAATCATATCTGCCACAGTAATGTCACCTATGCAGAATGAGAAAGTAAAGGATTTCCTGACTCCCTTCTTTTCTAGGTTATTTTGCTTTTTCTTCCATAATTCTCTTTTGCAACCAGTTCATTAAAGACTGCATTCGGAGAATATTTTGGCTTAGGCACACTCACTTTATGATTCGAGCTTTCTGAGTTTTCTAGAAAATCTCATTTGTAAAATGTGCTTTTCCTCTCACTAAGTATGTACTTTACTTTATCGATACTCGTTTTCGCGGGAGTATGGTCGTATATCTGACTAATATCCAAAATATCTTAGCGAACGGCATTTTGGTCCCAAATAGCATTTCTCTGTTGAATTGTTACGTTTTTTCTTAAGCTTCTCCAACTCGAGAATAAATTTTAATCAGTCTTTAATGCCTAGCTATTTTAATAATGTTTAATTCTTAGAAGATAATTGTTTAGTTTTAATTTTTCTCCATCTGCAACAAGCTAATGCAATTTCATGAAATGAATTTTAAAATCTTGCATTAACTTTAAAGCTTTCTAGTACAAGTAAGTTTAACTTTTCTTTAAATATTAAACGTGATTTAAACCTTCATGAATTATTTAATTATGTTTAACATCTTAAAAAGCACTTAACTTTCACGAAATAATTAATAATAATAATAATAACTGCTATATATATAATTTTTTTAATATTTAAAATTTTTATTAAAGGATTAAAAGCAAACATTCAGAAAATTTTCGAAAATTGAAAAAAATCCACCATACCAAATTAAAAATTCGGTTTGCACGCGTGGACTAGCATCCCCCTCTCCTAGCAAAACACAAAAATAAACATATAAATATAAAATGCTAATTTTTTTGCATTGGATTGCTTCGAATAAAATGAATGGCATCACAAAGCATCAGACAGGTGAACCGGGATTCGGTGGCGAAGCGAGAAAATCTCATTATCTCTGCCCTGCTCCTGACATATCCATATTTTTATTAAGTCTGACTCATCTTCGACCGCCTATGACGTCACTTAGTCACGTGAATGCTACTACACTAGCATTTTATTGTGTGTTAATGTATTTGCCAACTCTCCTCGCTTCGCACTTTTATCTGTGCCTGTTCAGATAAGCACCAGATAAGAATGAATTATCTATAACAATATTTCGTGAAATGGTTATGTTAGCATTTTAATAACGTCCGATCAAAATTTTTTATTGTAGTTTGGTGATTAATTTCTAAGGGGAGTCATAAAACCGTGAAATTTAATTTTGTTCTAGTTAACGATCTGACTGGGGTCTACTTGAAAAATATATATATATATATTTTCCCCCTCCTCCATTTTTCTATTGCATTTCCTCCGAATACGACTTAAAAATTTTTCATATATACTAAAACTATAGATAAACAATAATTTTATAGGTTTTTTGTAATGTTATAATATATATTAAACGACTTAAAACTTTTCAAAGCAAAAAAAAAACCGCTTCTGGAATCGTTCTAACATGATGGATGTGCATTTGAAAAAATTTTTAGTTAGTTATATAGCTCGACTTCAAACTTTGTAAAGTTGTTTTTAATGAAAACAATTCAATTTTTTAAAACTTAATCATAAGATAAGCCTGCTAAATTTTTCAGAACAACTTTATTTTGCTACTACAACTCTTAGACTGTCTCCCATGTGCAAGCGACGCGACGCTGTGCGGTGCGATACTACGAGTGACAGAAAACAAACCAATAGACGTAACTTTGACGCATCCCATGTGTATATCGTAGCGCCGCGTAGCATCGCTTGCTGTAGCTGAAATACAAACTGTAACTTGACGACAGCATCGTAAGTCAGAATTTAGTTTATGGGAGAGTATAGTAATCCTATAGTAATAAGATTACTATAGACTTACTACTGATTTTCCTACTTACTATTAGATCCCATAGACTTAATACTGACTTTCGATGCTGTTGTCAAGTAGTTTATTTTCTGAAGCAGCAGAGGCAAATTGCCGTGGGTATCGAGTTCGATTCAGAGGTTGTAATAAGCTAAATTTATAAAAAAACCTATATTATGGAAAACGAGAGATAAAAATTACCATAATCAGCATTTAGTAGATAAATAGTGTGACGATATTTCATTATAGACGCTACAGAAGCGCTTCTCGTGGGACAGACTGACGCTCATAGCGTAGCATCACATTTATAGTATGGCATCGTACAGCATCGCGTCGCTTGCACATGGGATACGGCCTTAAAGCTGTGTCCCATGTGCAAGCGACGCAACGCTATACGATACGATATGCTACAAGTAACAATCTGTCCTACGAGAAGCGCTTCTATAGCATCTATAATGCAATATCGTTCATTATTTATCCACTAAATGACAATTATGATAATTTTTATCTCTCATGTTCTATAATATAGGTGCTTTTTCCAAATTTCACATATTAGAACTTCTGTATCGTAGTCGGTAGCCATGATAATTTATCTTTGTCGCTTCAGAAAACAAACCAGAGAGCGACAGCAGGCGATGCTACGCCACACTACGATACACACGTGGGACGCGTCGCTTGCACATTGTTTGTTCTCTGTCGCTCGTAGTATCGCATCGCTTGCACTTGAGACACGTCCTTAACAAAAATGGATGATTAAAATAAGCATTTAATTAATTCTTCAGCAAGAATAATTCTTAATAATAATAACAACAACAACAACCAACCGAAGAAATATATTTATAATTAAAAAAAATTATATTAACTCGAATATAATTATCGTTAATCATATTAAAATCTAATTTTAATATCTTTCTAGAATTTTATTATTATTATTATTATTATTTATTATTTTTTTTAAATGTTGCTTGTGCAATGTCTTTTTTGTGTTCCTCCACTCTCTTGCGTACTGCTGTAGAGGTCACTCCTAAATATGCTGCCTCCCGTTGTAGCTGCACATCTCTGATTGGAATTTTGTAAACCCCTGTACGTTCCGACTGTTTGAGTTGGTCTTTTTCATTTTGGAGAGTGTCAAAGACTGTTGGGGTTCTCTTCGTTGCTATTCGCTTGTTTTCCTCTTTCGCTATTTTTCTAATTACGTTTAAGTTTTTTAAGTGATAAGGCACTGATAAAAAATGTTGTTCCATGCTTCCCAGGTTCTTAGCCCCATTCGTGGTATTCAAGAATTTCGTCTTGACCTCTTTCAGTATTTGAGAAAGGAAATTTTTAGAATATTTTTTAAAAAAGGAATTTTTAGAATATTGGTTTACAAAATTCCAATCAGAGATGTGCAGCTACAACGGGAGGCAGCATATTTAGGAGTGACCTCTAGAGCGGTACGCAAGAGGGTGGAGGAACACAAAAAAGACATCGAACAAGCAAGATTGTCCACCTCTCTAGCGCAGGAGGCTTACAATAGAGATATAGAGATCTTGTGGGACCAAACGAAGGTAGTCAAACCTGTTCCACAGCACACACTACCAACCATTACGGAGTCCCTAGAAATACTACGCAGGAAGGAGAGTGAAAATTTAATAAATGATAGGATGGCTTGGGAACCATCCCAAGCATGGAAGTTTGCCTTAGCCAAAACACTAGAACGGACAGCAAATTAATTGTACCAGCAAAAACTTGATTTTAGCAACTTGGCGGTGTAATACTTAATTAAGAAATATCTGACATCCAAAAAACTGTCTTTTATACGCTTATTTACTGTATTTTACTTTATTTATATTTGTATTTATTTATTTTTGTGCATACGTAACCTCAGTTGTTTTAAAGAAAATTTGTATTGTTTTTAAAAACTGTTCCAATTTTTAAGTCAATTTTAAACCAATTTTGGAACGCATCTGTTCTAAGAACAAAGGTTGCCATAGCAACTCTTGTATTCCTTCTATTCCGTTGTACTTAGAATCTTCGCCTGATGATGGTCGAAAGACCAAAAACGTTTGTGAACTAGAGAAAATAAAGTTTACCTTACTGCAAAAAGTGCTAGTTTTATTTGTTTTTTATGCATTCAAGATAAGCAGTTGTTCCTCCGAGTACATTTTATTTGTTTTATCTTAAAATAAAAAATTAGAATTTCTGAAATGAATAAGATATTGTTTAAATTCTGAACTAAATTAAATATTATTTAAATGCAACATTTATGTAGTCTCGACATGCTAAATGCAAACTGAACTCTCAAGCCAGGGAACAGTCAACATTTTTCGATCAAAAAAGACAAAAATTGAAGTCAAATAACAAAAAGAAGTATACAAACAAATAGGAAGTAAACTATGATAATTTAAAGCAAAATTTATAATGAGATTGGGATTTAGTTTTCTAAAAGATGCGATTAAAGATTCCAAACGAGAAAAAGTAATAATGGTGACACTTCTGGCGGGGGAGTTTGCACATGTGCAGAAACATGGACTCTACACTTTTATTCCTTTATTATTTATAATTTACAGTGGATTCTTGATTTTGCAAACTCATATGACCCCCAAAAATGTTCGTAAAATCAAAAGTTTGTAAATGGGAATGGCATTAATTAACATTAGTGACTTTTTGAGACCAACTAAATAGTTTGTAAAAACATGTAGTTCATAAATTGGAGGCTCGTAAAAATGTGAGTCCACTGTATATTGATGTTTAAATATAAAATTTCATTGGCATAATAAAAGGCATAAATAATAGAAAAATTATTCTTCTGACAGGTATAAAATTAAAATATTGAAAGGTGACTACTAAGCTTTTAAAGAATATTTTTGCTATTCATTAATATAAAATTATATAATTGAATATCTCTTTAGTGAATGATAAGATTAAGATAATTTCAAAACATATTTATTAATTTCTATTTGTCATTAATTTCCATTTTTTTGTTTGTAAATTTTCTCCAAAATTATTTGTTTTTATTAAAATATCAAATATATTTTATTTTCAGGCATTGGTATCACTTCGCCGTTTGGAAAAATTTTTAAATACAGATGAATTAAAATGTTCTGTTACTCACCATATTAATCAAAGTATGAAATAAATTAAATTTTTTATATCTACATAATAAATTATTACATAAGAATCATTTTAAAAATTTTATAGTTCAAGAAATTGTAATTAATAGTAAAGATCCTATTTTAGCTTTGAAATAACATTTTTGATTAAAATTATACAGTATTGTGTTTGAAGTTTTAATATGAAAATCATATATAGAAGTTCTCTGTTTATATGATAGTATGTCTCAGATATCTTTGCATAAATGAAAATACTATAAATCAGGGTGGGCAAACTTTTCGAAGAAAGGGCCATATCGTATCAATGAAATGGAGCCTAGGGCTGCATCCCAGGTCCAGCATCTAGTGAAAAGATTTTTCACTAGACTTCACAATCTGGTCCCCTTCATGGATGTGGGTGTAGGCCATGGTTGGAAATGATCCTACCCTTTAGTAATCTATCTTATTGGAAAGGTGCATAAAACAAAATAGCAAAAACTCTTCCAAAATCCCGCCTTCAGCTAATAACTCTCTGAGGTGATAAAAAAAATTCTCTTAGAAAATTATATGGCCAAAATAAAAAGATCCTAAATTTTTTCTAAGAGGTGCATTTGTTGACTAAAATATCATAAAAGGGTAACAAGTTAAAAGTAAGCCAATTTTCTTAGTAGACTTTCATTAGTCGTTATATGAATCATGGGTTTGAATAATGCCGGCAGTCCGAAAAAGTGAAACGCCATTTTTAGAGAAGCTTGGCAGCGTCGAAATACTTATAATTAAATTATATATTAAAATTATAATTTAATCATTTTAAAATTTGAAACAAAATGCAATTTAAAACATCTTGTTTAGGGAATTGCACAAATATTAAATACAAACACCGTGAAATTACGTGTATTGAGATGATTGACTGACAAAGTGATTTTATTTGATTCTGAATGTATATTGAGTTGATAGATTGACAAAACAATTTTATTTGATTTTGAATGCATTTTGCAACCGATTTTTTACGCAATGATCTTTACTCTGGTTAACGACTTAATCAAATCTATTTTTGTAAGAAATATGCATTTTAAAATTTTTGGAAATATGACACTGTAATGACATCTAGAGTTTACCATATGAATTATTTATTTACTACTTTTCTAGAAATTACATAAACTAATATTGCTGAGATATGGAACAGATTTGATATTTCTTTCTATATATTTTATTTATCATTAAAATTTTTGGCATTATGGCTTTTAGCTATGGGGGCCACATTAAATAGCTCTGAGGGCCGCATGCAGCCCGCGGGCTGCAGTTTGCCCACCCCTGCTATAAATGGAACAGATTTTTCCAATCAAATACAGGTGAAGTATGGAGATGAATTTTGCCATTCAAAAAATAAAAAAACTTAAATAATAATATTTTTAATGAATAAGTTTTTGATTTCTAAAATATCATTTACACTACAGCATTTAATATTTATAATTTTTTAAAGCATCTGCTTGAAATTCTTGGATATTGTTCTTCTATTTTATCTTCAACAATTTTGTAAACAGATTTCGGTTTTTGAAAAATTTGGCTTGCTGAAATAATTTAATTCTATATAGTTTGTTTTTTTTTTATAAAGACATTATTTTTAATTACAATGAAAAAATTATAATATTTTATTAGAAAGCATCTTTATTTTTATTAATTTCAACTTTTTAAAGGAATTTTCTTTTTTGATCATTTGTTTACATTCTGTTGAATTCCAGTATCAGTCATTTCCTTAACCACTAATCTTTTTGTTTTTATTTTAAAACTTCTCTGTTTAATCTTCTTTACCATTTTCACAAGTAGAATGAGGAGATATAAACTTATAAACCAAACTTCAAAGGAAATATCCAAATAGAACATAAACTGCCAAATTAATACCTTGTCAATTCAACAGAAATTTTAATAATTGGAAATAATTTATATTAATTTTAGCACCATCTTGTAATTAATAAATATACTAATGATTAAAGAAAGAGTGATGCCATCTATGAAGTAATGATTAAATTAGAATTTTTAATTTATCTGAAGAAAAAAATCTTTGTATTACCATCCCAATGTCATAATGATTAGATCACTGAGACTGTCTGGCAGACTGATTCCTCAGATGTTAATATAATGAATTTAGAATTTCTTTTATTCATAGATATTAGATTCTACAGATAGAAACATTTCTGATCAAACTTTCCAGCCACAGGCCCTTAGTGGCACTAGCCAGGCAATACTTAAACTGGCAGTCATCTTAATATAGACTTATAAACCAAACTATCCAAAATAGAACTTGAATTGTAAGATGGATTTGGTCTACAAGATCTAGAGGTTATGACATTAAGATAATAATCCAAAGGTCACCAGATCAAGATAGATTTTTTTTCTCTTCAGCTAAACTTCAAGGTAAATTTTTTCAACTAATGATTAAATTAATTCTAATTTAATCGTTAATTAATAGAGGCACCACTCTTTGTTTAATCATTAGTATATTTATTAATTGTGAGATGGCATTAATATTAATTTAAATTATTTCCAACTATTAAAATTTCCACAGAATTATCATGGAATTAATTTGCCACTTTAGATTCTATGAAACGGATGTTTATTATAAACTTGACTCAACTTTTTATGATTGAGAACTAGCTGATTAATGGAGATTGACACTATGCCTTCTTTCTCTGTTGTCTATACTTTTTGATCTATTTTCATATTAAATATTTTCTTTTAATTTGCATATTAAAAATACAACAACATAAAATCACTATATAATTAATAAATACTCTTTCTATTTTTGCAACTATTTTAACTTAAATTCCATTCAATGTCAATCTTTCTCTTTCACTATTAACATTGTGGGAATATTTAATATCAGATATTAAAACAAACACAATGTCTTATATAACAGAAGCAACTATCTTAGTCAAGAAGCATATGAGTGAAATGTGGACATTTAATGAAAAGATTTGATTGTTGTTATTAACATGCATATTAAAAGGTACATTGCCGTAAAATACAGGCAATCCCCAACTTACTTAGATCCATACTTATGTGGTAAGGACAGGGCTTGAACCTAACCTCTCTTGAAAAAACTGAAGATGTGGGACTCTGAATTGAATTCAGATCCTTCAAAATAATAAGTGACTGCTTTGCATGTGACTTATATGCTTATTCTTTAATATAATCTATTTTTAATTATAAGTCTGTGATCCACTGGTACATTATAACATATGCTCTGACATACATAGATTCAATTAATATAAAACATTGTCATTTCCTGGTAGCAAATGTATGAGATTACCCAATAAAAAATTTAGTATGCTGAAGATCTTTACTATACAGATTATATAATTAAAATCTTCATGTATTGCTTTCCACTTTCTAATGTTTTAATAACAATTTTTTTGGAATGATCCACCTACATAAGTCAGGATTGCTTGTATGTGAATGTTTGTTTTTTTCTTATTAGGTTTAGTTACTAACCACATAGTTGGTTACTATCTAATCAGAAATATTTTTATATTGATATAACTTTTATTTTGATTTTATGAATTGCTTTGGATTTGTAAATAAAGTATTGTATAATGTACTTGAAATTTTAAGAAAATATTTTATGAAAAATATGTATTAAAAACATCATTAATTACAGTTAATTGTTTAATTTCAGATTCTTATTTTTTTAACAAACCTGATTAAATAACATTAATATATTTATTAATTTATAACTTTTATAATTATAAAAATTAGAAATAAAAAAAGTTTTTTTTAAATTATAGATGATAAGCACTTTTATTGTTTTTCATGAACTTTTTTACCATTTCTTCAATTTCATTGCTCAGTTTTGCTTTGCTGGCACTTTAACAAATTATAACCTATTGATGAAATAACAATAAAATTTGACAACATAAAAAAATAAGCTAACAGTTTTATAAATACAGTGATACCTTGGTTAACAATGGCCTTGGATAACAATGTATTTGGTTAATGACAAGTGGCTATAAGAAAAAAATATCTTGGTTACCGACACAGGCTTTGGTTAACGACTTCTGATTATGTGAACTTCCGACAAAATAGAGCTCTGTAAAACAACTTGTTGCATCACGTGATTCGTTAGCTCAGTTGTTAATCGTTATTTATTTATTTTATCACAATCAATTCAAATCTGACAATATCATTATTAAAATTAATTTTTTATCACAATCAATTCAAATCCAACAATATCATTATTAAAATAATAAAATAATCGCAATCAATTCAAATCCGACAATATCATTATTAAAATTAATAAAATTATAATCATAAAAAAATATATTTAACTAAATGATAATTAACCAATATCATTATTAAAATTATAACCATATAAAAATATATTTAAGTAAATGATAATTAACACAATAATGAAAGCAAATTATTTAATTAATTAAAAATAGACGTGCAACAGATAGTAATGAAAACAATTATTAACCTAGATTAAAAATAGACGTGCAACAGTTCACTAGTTTTTAGTTTCTTAAAAATGATTTCTAGACGATTAAAAAGTAGACATGTGCAACATTTCACTAGTTTTTAGTTTTTTAGAGATGATTTCTAGACGATTATTATAAAGTTTGATTTTATTGTTTGTTTGTTATATATTACATGATACCTGCAAGTGGTGTGATGCCATAGTTTTGGATTCCATTAGATGAAAAAATATGTCTGTCTGAGATCCTACAGTTCATATAGACAATAAATCGGCGAGTGCATGTCACTGTCCATTCACCATCAAAAGGCAAAATCAAATCTAATCTGTATAATAATTGTTGAATGTATAAGCTGCTAATCAGTGTGTACGGGTTCATTTGTCAAAAAACTCCGAAGTCAGCCCAATTGTCTTTCTGGTGAAGATTGATAATTAAAAACTGTTTTCATGAACAATTCATTTTATTAATGTTAATTTTTTTTTGTAGCAAATATAATAAATAAATGATACTTTCCATATTTTTAGGACATTTTAAATGAGTTTTATCTGCATTTTTAATACTTACTATAGTTGTGGGAAGGAGCCAGAACGAATTAATCAATTTTCAATCAAATCCTATGGGGGAATCATGCCTTGGATAATGACGGTAATCCTGGAACGGATTACCGTCGTTAACCAAGGTACCACTGTAAAATAATTTAATAATAATTCATATTAATGTAAGTAGTAACAAATTTATAGAGGTGATACTTTTCTTTAATATTTAAACAGTAATATACTGTATTTGTTCTTATATAGCCCAAATTCTCAAATTCACCATGATTATCAGTGTTTTGCAGGAGTAGGATGAATTAAAGCATAATTTCCAAAAACTATTTTATTATTTCAACTTAAAAAAATTATATAATCTCTTAAAAATAAATATTAATAATTCATATTAATGTGTTTCTAACACATTAATATGAATTATTACATTTATAGTATTCTAATTTCTGTCACTTGGCATTTTTGAACAGTACAAGAGATAACTCCTGACCAGTGGTGGATTAAGACCGGCTGAAGCCCCAGGCACAGAAGAAAATTGGGCCCCATAAAAAAAGAGAGAATCAAGGAATAAAAATACATATTGACCATATTTTTAAATAAATAAAACATATTTACTATTTATATTTTGAGTAGCAAAAGGTAAAGTAGGTTACTACATACTTTTCACAGTGTTGCCAATGTAGTATTCGTATTCGGCATACAGTAATTGTTTGTCATTGTATTTGGGCTTTGGTTGTTAATGAAAATAAGCGAATATAAACATACTATCAGGTTTTACTATTGATTGAAAACTTGTATGTAATTATAATTGCATTAGAAAAATGTGTAAAGTTGAAGGTTTTAAATCCGCCTCTGCTCCTGACTTATGACAATATGTACTTATGTTGGTGATTATTTAGGATGAAAATCCATACTTATAATGGCTGTCATCAATAATTTTGCAATAATGGCAGCTGATTTACCAGAGGTTGGAGTTGTTGCCAGGATAGAAGCAGTATTTCCACTATATGATATTGGTATTTATTTCAGGTCTCATAGCTATAAATTTTTTAGTTGTCCAGGCTCATTCAAGCCTATTGTAAATGAATGGAATTTGGATTCCATGATTCTGAAAAATTTTTTGATGGATCGAACCCAGGCATCAATTCACTTACTGTAAAATCTTATTGGTTCTACCACAGATGTGGGTAATTCATAGTTGGGTCTGGAATGGATAACATGTGAAGAGGTTAACTCTGACTTATTCTGTTTATTACTTTGTTATGCTCTTTTATTATTTATCGTTATTTTCAATATCATCTAAGGTATTATATTTTAGTTTAAGAGTTGATTTACTTCTACCTTCTCCATCTCGGTATTTAGCAATCATGTATTACAGAGAGACATCTGTCTTCCAGACAAGCTTTCCCGGCTAATGATGTCATCTAAATCTAAATAAGTTTTACCACTGATCCGATATGAGAATATAAGAATGATTTGTATTGATGTTTTGTTCGGTATATAATTAAATTGTAAAGAGGATGAGTTGTTCAGTATATAATAAAATTTTAAAGAGGATGACATGAATTGATTGATCTGTAAACTAATAAATTTAAACTTGTTATGTGTATTTATGTAAATGAAGTGACACAGGACTGTACGCACTCGATATAAAAGTCAATGCAACCAACGATTCAACGAGGTGTTGTATCGACGTAAGATTGGTTAAGTGACATTGAAATTCTTGTAAAGGTCTACAATTTGCTTGAAGTTTGGATCAGTGGTGGAGGTAGTAGATTTTAGTAGTAATTAAGGTTTGTTCTTGTGAATAGTTAATTTTTTGATATTTGAATTGGATTAAACAAGTTTTATTGACTAATTGCTTGTTGCTTTATTATCGTTTCAATAAAGCATTTATTAACACTTTTTTTTGTAAGTGTTTTGAGTCTAATAAATTTATATTTTTTGTTATTTAATATTAATTTATTTAGTATAAGTTTCTAACATCATCTTATTGTTTTTGATCTAACACTTATTTGTTACATCTAGTTGTAAGTTTCCGGTTTTGTTTTACTGGGTAAATGTTAATTGTTGTTAGATTGTTTTGAATTTGATTCTATTTAAATTAAAAAGTAGTAATACTTGAGCTCAGGCCGAACTCTGGATTTGCAGAGTCGTTAGAACCATTAGGTTTAGTTATAATTATTATTATTGAAATTCGTTAAAAATTCGCAACTTTGCAACTATTATGTAATAATCAATCAATGATTGGAAAGTAACATTAAAAAAATAATTGTTTATTTTTACTAGAAACTTAGTTAGGTTAGTTTGAATTAAACTACTTATGGATACTTTTAGCAGCAACTACTTTTAGAGCCCCACAGATTGTCAACATACTATGGAGAGATCAGAGGAAGATTGAAGAATGGAGTTCAATGAGGCTGGCTAGCAGGGTTGCTGAGTCGGATAGTAAATGATCCGACTCCGACTCCACCTTTTAAAGCTATAAAGTTTTCTTTTGCTTCATTTACTTGGAATTTGAATGAGAAAATAATTTTGAAAAATATTCACTTAAATATTGAAAAAGGCTCTCTTATTGCTATTGTGGGACAAGTAGGCTCTGGAAAGTCTTCATTACTATCTGCAATACTTGATGAAATGTATAAAGTGGAAGGGAGTATAAATGTAATGGTAAGATAATTAATAATAAAAATTTCTCTCTAAGACAAAAATATAAATACATTATCTAAATCATTTTTGATACTTAAGATACCATTTAATTATTTTATGGAATAGTAATAAAGAGAAACTAACTAACTGATATTAATTTACTATTATTTTTGAGATATAAATTGTAAATGGATTATTTTTTTGGATATAAAATAGAATGATTTTTCTCAATAATAATGCATTTATTTAATAATATATAAAAATTGAAACAAGACTTTCAAACAAAGCAAAAATAATTTGTTAAGTCTTAATTCAGTTATTTTAAAATTTCTTAGATTTGAATTGATTTAGTTCA
This sequence comes from Olivierus martensii, assembly GCA_000484575.1. Taxonomy (NCBI): domain Eukaryota; kingdom Metazoa; phylum Arthropoda; class Arachnida; order Scorpiones; family Buthidae; genus Olivierus; species Olivierus martensii. Next base: position 155,518 of record AYEL01085647.1, read on the forward strand.
TAGAATTTTTTTGAACTGATTTAGTTCTAGCTTGTTACTTATTCAGTTTGAAATATAATATATTATTGGCAGCACATCAAAACCATGAATCTGCAAATTTTATTATACCAAAATTAGGAATATATTTTTAAGTTTATACTTTAATATCAACTCAAATTAGCATTAATTAAGAGTTGAAAACAATGCCTTTGAAGGATACTTATAAAACAAATTAGTTGCAGTAATTTAAAATTTTATTTTTCTGCTAATGTTAAATCTGAATGATCATTATTCAGAAGTGTAATTTTGCATATGGTGTCAATGATATGAAATATCTTATAATATGAAATATCTAACTTTAACTATATATACTTTTTAAAGCAAATATGTCATTTAATGTAATAATTTTGTAATTTTAATTGTGTTCAGCAATTTCATATTGTTAAAAAAGAAATCTTTGAGAGAGTTAAAAAAATACTTCATTTAATATATGTTTTATATTTTTCTGCTAAAAAGTTTCTATTTATATTTTATAAATAGAAAATTTTAATAAGACAATTTGTTCTTAATTTTATTTTGAAATTAAATTGGTTTTTCAAAATGGCATTTCTCATGTTTTTAAACAAAAAGAATATCACCATAAAAAAAATATAAGAATTACAGTGGGCGATCAGATAACGAACACTTTTTCAAAAGATTTTTATGTTTGGATAACAAATACCTTACAGAACAAACTGTGGGACTCACGGACTAATGGAATGATAGGTCAATGTCCCGATGGCTGCGTGATAAAGCTGCGGCTTAACATTCTGGAGGATCTGGAGGTCCCACTCCTCCAATTTTTCAGGAGGAATCTGGGCCTGACCCGTTCAACCCCATTCTTCAATCTTCTGGTTGACCCATCATGGGTATTGGTCAGCCTGTGATGATGGTGGCTCTGTAATCGGCCGCCGCCAGATAAAAATATTCCATGAGGATATTTCGGCTTAACTAATCTAACAGAATGACAGGCTTAGGCCTTGCACATTCATGGACTTATGGGTAAAAGTGGGTTCACACTATGACCAACTTTACTGACTCGACCGACTGATTCGAGCCAGACCAATCACATTACACCACCAACTGTTGTTGCTATGGAATCGTGACATAGAATCGTTCAAGTCGGTTGAGTCGGTCGTAGTGTGAACCCACCTTAAGGATGAAAGAACAGTAGTTTTTCCCGATTAAAATGAATTCGGAGACAACTTAAAACAAATCAAAGATTTATTAAAGAAGGTAAGAGAGGAGACAACGTAAAACAAATCAAAGATTTATTAAAGAAGGTAAGAGAGTGAAGACAATGTAAAACAAATCAAAGATTTATTAAAGAAGGTAAGAGAGAGAGACAACATAAAACAAATCAAAGATTTATTAAAGAAGGTAAGAGCTCAGAGACAATTTAAAACAAATCAAAGATTTATTAAAGAAGGTAAGAGAGAAATTTTACACTTAAACAAATCAAAGATTTATTAAAGAAGGTAAGAGAGAGATTTTACAATATTTATCTTAGAATGGCACCCATACCAGGTTGAAATCAAGAGGCTTGGGGATTTCTACCACAACAATGCTTTTAATCACTTTCGAAAAATCCTGAAGGAGAGAAAAATGCAATCAATATTGGACAAATTCTTTATCGGAAAATAAACTTATAGATGAAAATGCAAGATTATTTATGTATATATTATTGTTATTACATATAAATAAACATAGTAAGAAATTATATAATTTTTTATTTATGTTTTTTAAGGTCTCTGGAATGAATTAATCAAATTTCCATTAAATCCTATGGTAAATCGATGATCGGTTAACGAGCAGTTCGGATAACGAACATTTTCATGGAGCGGATTATGTTCGTTAACCGATCACCCACTGTATTATCTATTTAACCTATTATTTGCCATTCAGTTTTGAATTTGAAAATCACTAATAATTTTATTTAAATCAAAAATATTCAAAAGTGATATTTTTCCCAAAGAATTTGGTTGATTAGATGGCTGCGTAATAAAGCAATGACTACCCTCCTTGGAGGATCCAGATTGAATTCTGGGTCCCACATATCTAGTATTTTAGGATGAGTTCAGGCCAGGCCTGTTGACTTTCATCCTTCATCCCATTTTGAATATTAGCCAGTCTGTGATGGGCTCTAAAAATGACCACTATCAGATAAAGCATATCTCATGTGCAACATGGCAACTTAGTTAATTAAAATTAAAGAATTTGATTTTCTTTTGTAATGATATTTATTATCAGAAGAAATATCAATTTTTTTTATTTTTGTAATTTATTTGTTTTTCAAGAAAATTTTTATATATATGCACTTTAAAAAAAAACATTATTTATATTACAAATTTTTTCAATAATAACAGCTCATATATGTATTACCTAATTGAAAAAATATTCAGTAAAAACAAATTTTTACTAATAAAAGAAGTTTTTTAAACAATCCAGAACTTGTAAGCAATTTATATTTTATAATTTGGTAAATATTTGATAAATAGATATTTAGTACTGTAATAATACATATACTGATATATCATTTATGTTGGCAATAAAATATTTTATGTAATTTTCTAATTTTCTATAATTGTTCTATTAATATTTATTTAAAAAATAAATATCAGTGGAACAGATTAATAAAATTACTTTCTTCTTTTTTATAATTGAAATATATTACTTAGATAACATTTTGAACCAACCTTATGTCGATACAACACCTCGTTGAGTCATTGGTTACTTCGGCTTTTATATTAAGTGACATACAGTCCCGTGTTTCTTCATTTACATAAATACACATAACAAGGTTAAAATTATTAGCTTACAGAGTTATTCATTCATGTCATCCTCTTTACAATTCAATTATACCGTAAACAAAACATTGATATGGGATCATTCTTATTTTCTCATATCGGATCAGTGGTAAAACTTATTTAGAAATCATTCTTATATTCTCATATCGGATCAGTGGTAAAACTTATTTAGATAAGAAAGCTCATCTGGAAGAGGGATTTCCGTCCGTAACACGTGATTGCGAAATATTGAGATGGAGAATGTGGAAGTAAGTCAACTCTTAAACTAAAATATAATCATTTAGATAATATCAAAAATAATGATAAATAATAACAGAATAGGTCAGAGTTAATCTCTTCACAGCCTTACTACTTGCTATTCAACCAACTGCATCAGGATGCTTATCATTGTAATGAGTAACATTGTTATCTTTGCTAGTAAAGTTGAATTTGAGTATGTAAATAAGGCTAACATTGGAAACTTCCTGATTTTAACAATCAGACTGCAAATCTAACAGTATGGAAAACTTTGCACCAGGATTCACTAAATGCCAGCTGGACTTCTACTTTGGGAACTGAACAAAAAAAATTGTTCGTAATTCTGACTGTAAGCTAAATTGAATTATGCATATAAAGCTAAAATGAATTGTGCATATAAAGCTAAAATGAATTATGAACATCAACTCTTAATATTAAACAATAAACAGAAGTTAGCTAACTAATTCTAAAAAGTAATACAATCTAGAAATTAAATAAAGTATTAACAGACTCTAAATATACAAGTTAAATTCCAACAAGAAATTTATTAGCCAATAGAAAAATTCAACAAGTGCTTTATTCAGTAAAATTGGATTTAACAAGTTAAATTAGCTATCATTTATTTAATCCATCAAAATAAATTATCTCCAATAAAACACTCCAAAGAAATTGAATGTCAGAAAATATACGTTTCTCGAATTATGAATGTAATTCGGACATAATTTTATTCATAACTCAGATATTGCTATTATTTTGGTTCCAAAAGTACTGAAATAATTTTATATACTGTATTTTATCTATTACTGATTTGTTAGTCATATAAATATTAGTTATTCTGGGCCTTCCATTTTCTTTGTACAGGTGCTCCTCTAATTATGAATATAATTCGTACATAAGTTTTGTTCGTAAATTTAGTTGTTTGTAACTCACATACTGCTGTTATTTTGGCTCTAAAAGTACTGAAATAATTTTGTATATTGTAATATATTTCACTATTGGACCAATTAAAAGTTTCTTATTTCACAGATTTTAGTGAAAAGTTCTGAATATAAAGTGAGGAATTTTTGGTATAATACAACTATCTTGAAATACTGCCATAATATGTTAACTAACTGTGTAATTTTTACATTATATTGGTTGCTAGAGCATTTTGCTATCACATCACTTAAAATTATTGAAGTTTTCAAAATTTCCTGAAATTTGAAAGTGAAATTTCACCTTCATAAGTACAAATGTTTTTAACTAGAATGTTTATAAGTTGAGGAAATCCTGTACCCAATATCCATAGTGTTTGTTTTATATATGAAATAGAAAAATAAAAAATTATATAAAAATAATTTATAATAAAAAAATTTATCTATTATACTGTATATTTATTATGTACTGTATTTCATATTTCATAATTGTATCATTTATAAATTTCTCATTTCCCTGATTTGATTGAAAAATTTTGATTATAAAGCAAGGATTTTTTGATGTAATCATCACCTTGTTGAAATGCTGCCCATAATATGTTAAATAACTAAGTAATTTTATATTATATTGGTTCTTAGAGCATTTTTCTATCACATGTTTAAAATTCTTGAAGTATTTTTGAAATTTCTAAAATTTGAATATGAAATTTCATGTTCATAATTACAGATGTTTATAACTAGAAGGTTCATAACTTGTAAAGCATGTGTACATATCTTTCATTGATATAAAGGTCAAAAGCATCTAAAGATTATTACTTAATATAAATTGAAGTTATACTAAATGGTATTAGCATTATTTAAAATAGGAGTATCCATAAGGTCAATTGTGTAATGCTTTTAGTCAGTTATAAATGAGTAGTTACACACATCAACACAAAAAAATTATAGATACATGGCAGTGTCAAAAACAAGTAATGTATTTTAATAGAATTTATTTAGAGATTTAATGCATTTTCTATATAAGTTTCTTTAGTTTTGTAGCTAAGAAATAATAATCCTAATTAATCTGCCATATTTAATCCCTTGAATCTTTAACGGAAATTTTAATGATTTGAATTAATTTAAACTAATTTTAGAACCATCTTGTAATTAGAATAGTAATTATTTTATTAAATCAATGAGTGGCGCCATCTATTAATTAATAATTAAACTAGAATTTTAACTAATTTATCTGAAGAAAAATCCAAATTTAAAATTTCCGTTAAAGATTCAAGGAATTAAATATGGCAGATTAATTAGGATTATTTGGATTAAATTCCCTTGAGGTTTGTTTAGTATAAAAAGTTTAGACTAAGAAATAATTCTTTTTAGGTTATTTACATTTATTAATAATAAAAATAATCACTAGTATTAATTTTCAAATAATAGCATTTTTATTTTTCTTATAAATTATTTTGTAATAAATTTTTATGAATTTTTTATTAATTATTGCTAATAAACAATATTGATATAATATGAATTATTTTTATTTATTGTTGTTTTTCTTTTATTTTAACTATAAAATTAAAAGTGTACTTTAAGTAAATAATTAAATATTTCAAAATCGATGAAAATTTATGAAATGCAAGCTTTTCAGTTTTAAAGATAATTTCAATATTATATTAAAATATATTTTTAAATTCATCTTTTCTTTATTTGAGCCATTTATTTTGAAAGTGGCTTAAGTCCATTTTTTTTAAATAGAGAGATAAGTTATTTAAGGGTTTGCGTTTGAATCAATTTAAAAATATTGATTACTGATAACATGGTAATATAATATTTTTGCCTTTAGAAAAATGTGTAATTTACTAATGCAATCAACTTAATAAACATTATTTAAAACATAGAACATTTTTGGTGGCCATAAATGGACTTAAGCCACTTTCAAAATTAACAAAAGGATTTTTTATTTTTGAAAAAGCATAAGTCCCTTGAAAAGAAATATAATAGTTTTAAAATAAATAGTAAAATATATAATTTTGTGTTATAAAACTAAAAATAGAATATTTAATCACTTTCAATAAAAATTATACAGTCAAATTATATTTATAATCCTCCTTATATTCCTGATTCTCAAAGAAAATTCTTATAAAACTCAGGAACTAAAAAACATTCTGCGAATTTGTATTCTAAGAAATTCATAGCGATACATTAATTATTTTAGCCCTGCGACATTTCGAGTCAATAAACTAAACAGATAAGTCACACAGTTTATCCATGTCACCTACTAACCTTATTTCAAAAAGAAAATTATCAAAAAGTAAATAATACTTAAAACAGGCATATAAATCTAAAACAACACATGGCTCAATAAATTGTACAAAATCATTCATTTTATAGCAATTTTAATGATTTCTATTGTTGCCGCCATGTTGTGACATAAGCAGATTTATGATAACTTTAACATACAAGCAAAAACAAATACACTCAGCCCTCGATTTACATGGGAGATACATTCCTGGAAAAATCATGTAAACTGAAACTGTGTAAAACGAGACACAGAATTGATACAAAATAGAAGGATATATTCAATTAAACTGTAAACCGTATAAATCGATCTAAAGAAGATAATGAAAAGTCAAGGATATGTTCTTTATAACTGTGTAAAATCAGATAAGGATTAAAGGAAAAAAAGGGGATTGGTTCATTAATTTTTAGACACAATTTAATGCTTATACTTTTTCAATTTCTTTTTGAAAATGAAAACATAAACCATTAATTAACATCGAATACGGTACAAAAAAATTAACAATATTCCGTACAAATAAAAACAATAAAAGCATTCAAACATAATTAGGCGAGCTGCAAGCGTGAGTTGAGTTTAGT